>OX104070.1:5400631-5707207 GCA_944474145.2 Dicrocoelium dendriticum
CTCCATATTCGTTGCATATATTAACCCCACATGCCTTCTAATCAATATTAATGAACTAGTAAACCTCTTCACTGGAACGTGTTTCCCCGATGTCCCAACGCTACCACAAATAGTGGTGGTTTGACTTTTATTTAATTATTTGGGGCGACATTACTCTCTTGGAATGGCAGTGACCTCTCACATCGAGGCTCTGTTGACCCAATATTATACTACAAATTGGACTTAACACGTCCATGTTCCGCCGGAGGGGGGCTGTGTAAACTCTTGACAATTTTTACGCTTGGCGTTTGGGGAGCTTTTACTAGTTAAAGAGAAAACATCCCAGGCAGTCGACCCATAAGGGTTAGTTCATTTATCATTTACCGCTCTCTGTCTCATCCTATCGCTCAATTAGTCTACTGGTGAATCGCGAAAGTGCTTTTTAAAAGCATTAACTGGGATACTTTTCTCTGCTCGCATGGTCCGCATCAGCTAACTGGGCATACCTTTTCTTGTCCACTGATGTGGACACAGCCACTCATGAACTATACAACAACATCACCAATTGTCTAGACGTGGTCGCGTCCGCTAATGCACGAGCCGCCAGCTAAAACTCGATCAAGCGTTCATCCATCTAAACAAGGTGCTGATGAAGCTCCGGAAAATGCGTCACCAATATACTAAGACCATGATTTCCATATACTGTTTCGCATTGAACAGAGTCATAGACAACTGGCAGCACTCTCAGGTGATGGTTAAGCTAGCTGAAGATGCGCCGGCTATAACAGACACAATAACTCAAATCAAATCACAAGTATTCTTCTGAATTCGAGGCACACCAGACCAGGCATGATCAACGTTTACAAACAATTTATGTTTCGCAACAAACACGTTGCTATGTATGTAATCGGCAGTAAGCCGAAAGTTGTCCAAGCTTTGGAAATTGTAAAATTAATCTTGAGGTATAAATTCGTCAAAACATGACGACAAGTTGGGTTCTAGTGTGCGTAGTGTAAACAGGCTGGGCATTCCGTTTGTAGAGAAAACTTGTCAGGAAAATATTACATTAGGATTCTGGTCGGCTTGCCAGTATGTAGTTGTGGGCAGTGACTTTATTCAGTGGCGAGTCACATCCGCCACGTCGCAGTGTTGTTAAGCGGACATTTGTGGCTTTTTATAGGGAGAACGCTTGCCAGGCGAAAACCCACCACGTCCTGAAACACTGTCAGAAATCCGTTTGTACACTAATGTAAAACTGGCAGAGCAGCTCGTCGACTGATTTAACCCTCGGTTAACCGCCGTCAATTGCCTTCTAATTTCCTCTGTTAGCTGAACAGGTTATTTTTGCTCGGGGCGGCCATAATGGCTGAGGCCTATGGAGGGTTAGACCTTCGTCATCTTCGTGTCCAGGTGAGCAAAACTTCCGATTCTTGCTTCTAGAATTTACAGGATTATGTATACTTCGCAGGAGTATGAAGGCGTCATGTCCAGCTACCATTACTGGACGACGGTCATGGTAGTGAGTGCATTTTTATCCACTTGTTGTACAGCCGTGTTCTATGTAGGTCCTTGGGGGTTTCTATGTCCTGTCCCAGGCACAAGCTCTTTCACGTTCCGATCCCAGATCCCCAAGAAGTTCCAGACCTCGGAGAAAGGGAAGGTGAGAGACAAACAGGGCCGCAAAGAACAGACGTGGGAACAAGCATTATTTATGTTCTATGGTCTAACATTTAGAGGAAACATATGATGTACAATGTGTAACAATGATTATGCTAAAAGTGTCTTTTGAATATTCATCGGAAGCAAAGCCCTATAGGTTGGTTGCTACCGTATACCTTGGATGCAGAGCGTTTGCGCCGTTGAGCAAAGAAAACACAGGATCAGTTTGCTATGATGCAACTGTTGCGTGGGAAGATTCGCTGGGGAGCGTAGAATAGAACATGTGCCTCAGCTATTGAAATACTTAGCAATAATGTAAGGCAAATCCACCATATCTAAGGTCTCAATGGGTCCCTAATCAGCGATTCAAAGGAATAGCTGCGCTTCTCAATAACCACTTCTGCGCTTGCTTCATGAACGGACATGCTCTTGCACCTGTGTGCCTCAAACTTACCCACGGAGTTGCTTAAAACAATATTACCTTCGAACCTACGTTCGGTTGGCAGTTTTCCAGGACGTGGTGGGTTTCCGCTGGCAACGCGTTCTCCCTATAAAAGCCCTTTACAATGTCTGCTTAACAAAACCCTGGCGCACGTGGCGGGATGTGGATCTCCACATAAATAAAGTCAACTGGCCCGGGGCTATTCGGAGAAAAATTGCTATCCACTCCCCGAAAAAAAAAATCAATCGCTTAATTCCCACATTCCTGATCGACGAGAAGACCGTCCAAACCTTCTTGCGGCGCATCCACAAAACAGGCAAGCTACATTCCTACACAATTACATACGTGTATACATGGTTGGCGGCATCCGGTTTCTGATTTGCCTGTCCCACTGTGGCAAGCCACAGGACGCCTGCGCCTACAGAGGGACCATGGATGGCTTGCGCTGCACCACCCACAGCTCCAACCACACACCCCATATCCAGTGTAAACCCGAAGGAATAAGACCGGGAGGCATGCGGATGGGAACCACGTTTCATCAACGGAGCCGGCCCACACTCCTTCACAGGCAAACACAAGCACGCTGTATTTGGGGAATCAAGCGCACACAAGGCGGTGGCTGGACCGTAGTCCGCTCCACACTGAGTGCATGGAACCACTCTTCGAGCCTAGCACGGCCACAAGGACCGTGCACCCCCGTCCCCTCCAGCAACGACCAACTGTCTCCTGGAGCCAGTATGAACGATGTAGTGGGTAATAGACCGGTAGGCCACCTATGGATTCAACTGATGCACATCAAGCGTGCAGCCACACCGGGCGAATCATCAACCCGCCAGCCCAGCTCACTTGAGAGCGAGGAAGTAAGAAATAGAGAAACTCGGCGGCATGCATAATTGGAAACGTGTGACTATAAACCCTTAAGTTACATAGCATACGTAATCAGGTTGTTCACAACCAGAATCCTAGCTAAGTGCGTGCGAGGTCAGGACGGTATCGTTCGACGGTATGCCTACGACCCCAAAAAATGTTATGGTAGAGTACGACATACACAATTGGCTGTAAGCGATGTGTTGCTTGTTAATGGAATAAGAGTACAGGGACGATATATTATTATGAGAACAGTATAAGCTGCAGTGATAATGTGTAAAATAAAAACGTGTGTAAAACCCACCACTTTCTGAAATAAAGAGACTTGGCATGCAAGGCACGCGGTCAGTATAAATCGGAATGGAAATCAAGGCGTGCCGTAAGAACGCTGCGCCGGCTCGTCGTAATTCTCTGCAGGACCCGTCGTCGCTTCTGTAGTGGCCCCAAATGGCACAGCGCATGGCCCACTAGACATTTATATGAGAAAGAAAGGCATTAGGAGAGAACCGAAAACCCACCACCTGAAATAAAGAGACTTAGCATGCAAGCATGCGGTTAGTAAATCGAATTCAGCGTGCCTACAAACGCTGCGCCGGTGCTGCCTACGTTCACTGCGGGACCCGTCGTCGCTTCGGCAGTGGTCCCGAGTGACCTCTCTCATGGCTCACTAGGCCTGCCTGACTAAGGCACTCGCGACCGCATGTTCTACAGCACAATGCGCTCGATGTCGATGGAGTACAATTCATCGGTGCTTGCCGCTTCCGCACTTGCCGCTTCTTCTCTGCATGCATGAGGGCTTTCTCCCGCACTTCAGCAACTGCCTTCGTGATTAGATCGCGCCATGCACCACGATCAACCGCCTTCGATTCCCATGATCTGCAATCAAGATTAGAACGTGTGAGGCTCACTTTAATCATGTCCTGGTAACGTAACTTTGGTTTCCCAGCATGCCGCTTCCCTATACTCAGCTGACCGTATAAAAGTTGTTTCGGTATTCGCGTCGAATCCATACGGCTCACATGACCGAGCCATCTCAGGTGTCGCAGTAAAAGTATGCAGTCCACTGCATACATCCCACTTCGGCGCAACACTTCCGTGTCTGCAACTCTGGCGCCCCAGCCGATCCGCAAAATTCGTCGCAGACACTGCTGATGGAACCGCTCGAGATATCGCACATCCCGACGGTACATCGTCCACGTTTCACTGCCGTATAGAAGAACGGACAGTACCATGGATTTGTACACCATCAGCTTCGTGCCAATGCTAAGCTGATGGTTGTTCCACACTCGGTACTCAAGCTTCCCGAATGCCGCTGCCGCCTTCGACACGCGATTACGCAACTCAACGTGTAGCTGCTGATCAGTCGACATCACACTCCCAAGGTAGCAGAAGCGGGAGGTGGTTTCCAATACTTCAGCACCAATGCTGATTTGCGGCAATATTGAAGATTGCACCTCCGGTGAAGGCTGAAAGAGACAGACAGTTTTGCTTGTGTTGATGGTGAGCCCGAATTTGGCCGCTGTCGAAGCCAGAGCACTAGTCATGTGCTGCAACTCATCCGCGCTGTGTGAAAACAACGCACAGTCGTCAGCAAACAGCAACATACGGATAGTTGTCTCACAGACTAGAGTTCTCGCACCGAAACGACGGATGTTCAGCAACCCACCATCAATACGGTGCTCCACACGAACACCGTAAGCACAAGCCGCATCAAAAGCACAAGACAACATTGCATGAAGATAGATATTAAACAGGGCAGGAGCTAACACACAGCCTTGCTTCACACCAGAGACAACTGTAAAGTCATCAGAGGTCTCTCCACTCAGCTGCACCCTCGCTCGCATACCACTGTGCAGACATTCAATTAAACTTACAAACTTACGCGGGCAACCAAACTTACCCAACACCAGCCACAGTGCCTCGCGGTTCACCGTATCAAATGCCTTGGTGAAATCAACAAAAAGCGAGTACAAAGGCTGGTGTCGTTCTCTGCACTTCTCTTGCAACTGACGAGCCGCAAACACCATATCTATAGTGCTGCGACCCGAACGGAATCCACATTGCTCTTCCGCCACGTTTGGTTCCACAATCTGACTCACGAGGCGATTGAGCAGGATTCGGGCAATCACCTTGCCCACACAACTCAGCAAGTTGATGCCACGATAATTCGTGCAACATTGCTTGCTACCTTTGCCCTTGTACAGTGGTAGCACAAGGGCATCCTTCAGCTCAGAAGGCACCTCCTCCTCAATCCACACGCGTTGCACCAAGTGGTGCAGCGCAGTCAACAACGCGGGTCCACCGTGTTTCAATACTTCAGGTGGGATCCCGTCACCTCCGGCACATTTGCCGTTTCGCAGCTGAGCAAGTGCTCTCTGCGTCTCATCCAGTCTCGGCGTATCCGCCAGATCCGCCTTCACATCGTGCTGCTTCAGGCCATTCAATGTAGGCCAGTCGATCTCTGAACGGTTGTTCAAGAGACAGTCAAAGTGTTTCCGCCAGACCTGCATTATGTCTGCAGTCTGGGTGCAGGTAGCGCCTGAACTACCATCGATCAGTGTCCTCAGCGGCTCCAATCTCGGTCCATACACCGCCTTCAAGGAGTCAAAGAATTCCTTGTGTTGACGGCGTTCGGCGTAGCATTCCATCTGCTTCGCCTTCTCCGTCCACCATGCATTTTTAATGCGACGGAGCTCTCGGGTCAGTCGCCGTCGAAGTTTGCGAAACTGACTACTCTTCCCCAAGTCACTGGGGTCTGCAACATGTGCAGCAAATGCTGCATTCTTCTCTGACACCAATGCGTCAATCGTCACATTGTTGTCATCAAACCAATCAGGCCGCTTACAGTTTGCGCGCCCGATGGTCTCCTCCGCAGCAGCTGTCACCTGGTCGCGAATGTGGTGCCACAGGTCGCCCACTGTGGCTATACAGTCCACATCACCACACAGGCGTGCAGCCATCGCCTTCTCCAGCTCAGTACGTTTCGCCACAGTACCGAGGGAGAGAATGTTAAATTTACGCCGATTCACGGCGGGAGTGCAATACATCGATTTACGAAAATATATGTACAGTTTGGTCCGAACCAATTTGTGATCAGTGCCACACTCAGCTCCACGCAGTACACGTGTCATGCGCACTTCACGCATATCACGCTGACGTACGATGACATAGTCGAGCAGGTGAGCGTGACCACTCCGTGGGTGCGTCCAAGTTGCTATATCACTCGCACTCAGTGCAAACCGAGTGTTCGTGATCGTCAGGCCGTGAGTGGCACACAGTGAGAGCAGCCTGTCACCGTTCGCATTCGCTGAACCAATGCCATGCGCACCGATAACATCTGTCCACGCTGATGCATCACGCCCAACGCGCGCGTTGAAATCACCCAGCAGAAATAGTCGGTCGCTCCTCGGCACAGACCGTATCACGGAGGATAGCTCAGTGTAGAACTGATCACGCGTGTCATCAGGATAACACATGGTCGGACCGTACGTGCTTATAAAAGTAGCAAACTTACCTCTTCCGAGTCGTAGGCGAACAGTCATCAGCCGCGCGCTGATGCCCGTTGGTTCACCCACCAGCTGGCCATTCAGGCGGTCGGATATTGCAAATCCGACCCCATGTTCACGTGGTGCTGAGGCGGCGTTCCCCACCCAGTAGAATGTGTAGCCAGCACCTGCTTCATGTAACTTACCTTGCTCAGCGAGCCGAGTTTCACTGAGCGCCGCAATATCGATGTGGTAGCGCGCCAGCTCCATTGCGACCAGTGCAGTGCGTCGCTCCGGGCGCTCGCTCGAGTTCCGGTCCAGTAGTGTGCGCACGTTCCAGCACCCGATGCTGAGTGCTTTGCGCGCAGGCATACGATTGCATTGGTGGGCAATCGCACGCGAGGTGGTCGTTGTGCTTCGGAGGTTTGCTTGAGGGACTCCACCCGGAGCCTTTGGCTCAATAGCCTGACCCACAAGGCAGTGGGTGGTTTGGAGGTTTGCTTGAGGGACTCCACCCGGAGCCTTTGGCTCAATAGCCTGACCCACAAGGCAGTGGAGAGCAGATCCAGCTCGGGAATGTGATTGCAGAGACAGATTGGGATCTGCTTGACGGCCGTCACACGCAGCCTTTGAGGTTCTGGAACAGTTATCATATGTTTTGCGACCGTAATTGGATACGCACCTGCGACCACGGCCAGACGCAGGTGGGTTTTTGGCGGGTTTGCACCAATTTGACCAGGGGCTGCCTGGCTTGAGGCGGGCAGTAGCAAACCATTGAACACCCGGAGGTGTCCTCCCACCGTCAGAGACAATGCGTGGCACTCGTGCTCTACGCCAATCGAGCATTGAGAATATCACCCGTAACCTGTTGTCTCCCATGGCTAGGTTTTACGGGAAGTGGGCCATCGACCACTTCCTAACCTCCGGAGAGGATGGACTAGGATACTGCCAGGGCGCCCAATCCTGACAGGAGAACGACTCGGGTCCTCAGCCAAAGCCTTCGATTAAATGAACATGGTTGGCGGCATCCGGTTTCGGATTTGCCTGTCACTGTGGCAAGCCACAGGACGCCTGCGCCTACAGAGGGACCATGGATGGCTTGCGCTGCACCACCCACAGCTCCAACCACATACCCCATATCCAGTGTAAACCCGAAGGAATAAGACCGGGAGGCATGCGGATGGGAACCACGTTTCATCAACGGAGCCGGCCCACACTCCTTCACAGGCAAACACAAGCACACTGTATTTGGGAATCAAGCGCACACAAGGCGGTGGCTGGACCGTAGTCCGCTCCACACTGAGTGCATGGAACCACTCTTCGAGCCTAACACGGCCACAAGGACCGTGCACCCCGTCCCCTCCAGCAACGACCAACTGTCTCCTGGAGCCAGTATGGACGAGGTAGTGGGTAATAGACAGGTAGGCACCTTGTCAACATGCACATCAAGCGCAGCCACACCGGGGATATATAAACAACAGCCAATCACTTGAGAGAGAGAGAAGAAAAAGAGAAAACATCGATTAATGCATAAGGAAACGGTGACATAAACCTTAATTAAATAGCATACGTAATAAGTTATTTACAAACAACATCCTAGCTAAGTGCACGAGGTCAGGAAGTATAGTTCACGGTATGCCGACGAACACAAAAATGTTATGGAAATCGAATACAACTGGCTAAAGCGATATGTGCAAGTTACTGGAATAGAGTACATGGAGATATTTTATATAAGAAAGAAAAGCATTAAGGTAAAAAACTGTAAACCCACCACCTGAAATAAAGAGGACTTAGCATGCAAGCACGCGGTTAGTAAATCGAATTCAGCGTGCCTACAAACGCTGCGCCGGCTCGTCGTAATTCTCTGCAGGACCCATCGTCGCTTCTGTAGTGGCCCCAAAGGACCTAGCTCATGGCCCACTAGACATTTATTGAGAAAGAAAGGCATTAGGAGAGAACCGAAAACCCACCACATACCTACATACATGGTTGGCGGCATCCGGTTTCGGATTTGCCTGTCACTGTGGCTAGCCACAGGACGCCTGCGCCTACAGAGGGGATCATTGGTGGCTTGTGCTGCACCACCCACAGCTCCAATCACACACCCCATATCCGTTTTACAACCGAAAGAAAAAGACCGGGAGGCATGTGGATGGGAGCCACGTTTCATCAAAGGAGCCGGCCCACACTCCTTCGCAGGCAAACACAAGCACGTTGTATTTGGGAAACAATCGCACACAAGGCAGTGGCTGGATCGTAGTCCGCTCCACACTGAGTGCGTGCAACCCATCTTTGATCCTAACACAGCCACACGGATTGTGCAGCCTGTCCCCTCTAGCAACGACCAACTGTCTCTTGGAGCCAGTATGGACGAGGTAGTGGGTAATAGACAGGTAGGCACCTTGTCAACATGCACATCGAGCGCAGCTACACCGGGGATATCAAGCAACCTCTAATCACTTGAAACGAAAATAGCAAACAAAATAAAGCAAATAATGCATACAGATAATATGACCTTTTACTAAATGAGCATCGAAAATATATCGGTTATGAACAAAACGGCGGTACGTTCAAGAGGTCATAAAATATGTTTCAAATAAATACCACAAATGTGGAAATGTTATCGAATTTCACTAAAGTTTTCTAAGAAAATGTGCCATTGAATAGCAGATAGATCGGATAGACATTAATGTGAGATTAAAACAAGGCCTTAGGACAATATATCATACCCACTACCAGGAATAAACGGACTCATCATGTAAGCAAGTGGTTAGTAAATCTAATGCAGCGTACCTACAAACGATGCGCCGGTTCTGCCTACATTCTCTGCAGAACCCGTCGGCGCTTCGGTAGTAGTCCCGAGTGGTCTCGCTCATGGCTTACTAGGCCTGCCTGACTCAGACACTCGCGACCGCATATGATACAGTACCATGCGCTCGAAGTCCGTGGAGTACAACCTGTCGGTGCCTGTAGCTTCCGCACTCGCCGCTTCTTCTCTGCATGCATGAGTGCTTTCTCCTGCACCTCGGCAACTGCCTTCGTGATCAGATCGCGCCATGCACGCTGATAAACCGCTTTCGATTCCCATGACCTGCAATCAATATTAGAACGTGAGTGGCTCACTTTAATCATGTCCTGGTAACGTAACTTTGGTTTCCCCACATGCCGCTTCCCTTTACTCAGCTGACCATATATGAGTTGTTTCGGTATCCGCGTTGAATCCATACGGCTCACATGACCGTTCCACCTCAGGTGTCTCAGCAAAAGTATGCAGTCCACTGCATACATTCCACTACGGCACAACACTTCCGTGTCTGTAACTCTGTCGCCCCAACCGATGCGCAAAATCCGTCGCAAGCACTGCTGATGGAACCGCTCTAGATATCGTACATCCCGCCGGTACATCGTCCACGTTTCACTGCCGTAAAGAAGAACGGAGAGTACATGGATTCTTACACCATCAGCTTCGTGCCAATGCTAAGCTGATGGTTGTTCCACACTCGGTACTCAAGCTTCCCGAATGCTGCCGCTGCCTTTGACACGCGAATACGCAGCTCAACGTGTAGCTGCTGATCAGTCGACATCACACTCCCAAGGTAGCTGAAACGGGAGGTGGTTTCCCATTCTTCAGCACCAATGCTGTTTCGCGGCAATGTTGAAGATTGCACCTCCGGTGAAGGCTGAAAGAGACAGACAATTTTGCTTGTGTTGATGGTGAGCCCGAATTTGGCCGCTGTCGAAGCCAGAGCACTAGTCATGTGCTGTAACTCATTCGCGTAGTGTACAAACAACGCACAGTCGCCAGTACACAGCAACTTAAGTATAGTTGTCTCACAGACTATGGTTATCGCACCGAAACGACAGATGTCAAGCAACCCACCATTATTACGGTGCTCCACATAAACACCGTGGGCACAAGCCGCATCAAAAGCACAAGACATCATTGTATGAAGATATATATTAAACAAGGCAGGAGCTAAGACAGCCTTGCTTCACACCAGAGACAACTGCAAAGTCATCCGAGGTCTCTCCACTCAGCTGCACCCTCGCTCGCATACCACTGTGCAGACATTCAATTAAACTTACAAACTTACGCGGGTAACCAAACTTACCCAACACCAGCCACAATGCCTCGCGGTTCACCGTATCAAATGCCTTGGTGAAATCAACAAAAAGCGAGTACAATGGATGGTGTCGTTCTCTGCACTTCTCCTACAACTGACGAACCGCAAACACCATATCTATAATGCTGCGACCCGAAAGGAATATACATTGCTCTTCCGCCACGTTAGGTTTCACAAACTGACTGACGAGGCGGTTGAGCAGGATTCGGGCAATCACCTTGCCCACACAACTCAGCAAGTTGATGCCACGATAATTCGTGCAACATTGCTTGCTACCTTTACCCTTGTACAGTGGTAGCACAAGGGCATCCTTCAGCTCAGCAGGCACCTCCTCCTCAATCCACACGCGTTGCACCAAGTGGTGCAGCGCAGTCAACAACGCGGGTCCACCGTGTTTCAATACTTCAGGTGGGATCTCGTCGGCTCCGGCACATTTGCCGTTTCGCAGCTGAGCAAGTTCTCTCTGTGTCCCATCCAGTGTAGGCGTGTCCCCCAGACTCGTCTTCACATCGTGTAACTTCAGACGGTTCAAAGTAGGCTAGCTGATTTCTGAACGGTTGTTCAAGAGACAGTCAAAATGTTTTCGCCAGATCTGCATTATGTCTGCAGTCTGTGTGCAGGTAGCGCCTGAACTACCATAGATCACCTTCCTCAGCGGCTCCAATCTCGGCCCACAGACCGCCTTCAAGGAGTCAAAGAATTCCTTGTGTTGGCGGCGTTCGGCGTAGCATTCCATCTGCTTCGCCTTCTCCGTCTACTATGCATTTTTTATGCGACTGAGCTCTCGGGAGAGTCGCCGTCGAAGTTGGCGAAACTGAGTACTCTTCCCCAAGTCACTGGGGTCTGACATATGTGCAGCAAATGCTGCATTCTTCTCCGACACCAATGCGCCAATCGTCGCATTGTTCTCATCAAACCAATCAGGCCGCTTACAGTTTGCGCGTCCGATGGTCTCCAGAGCAGCAGCTGTCACCTGGTCGCGAATATGGTGCCACAGGTCGCCCACTGTGGCCATGCCTTCCACATCACACAGGCGTGCAGCCATCGCCTTCTCCAGCTCAGTACGTTTCGCCACAGTACTGAGGGAGAGAATGTTAAATTTACGCCGATTCACGGCGTGTGTGCAATACATAGATCTACGCAAATATATGTACAGTTTGGTCCTCACCAATTTGTGATAAGTGCCACACTCAGTTCCACGCAGTACACGTGTCATGCGCACTTCACGCATATCATGCTGACGTACGATGACATAGTCGAGCAGGTGAGCGTGACCACTCCGTGGGTGCGTCCAAGTTGCTATATCACTCTCACTCAGTGCAAACCGAGTGTTCGTGATCGTCAGGCCGTGAGTGGCACACAGTGAGAGCAGCCTGTCACCGTTCGCATTCGCTGAACCAATGCCATGCGAACCGTTAACATCTGTCCACGCTGATGCATCACGCCCAACGCACCTGTTGAAATCACCCAGCAGAAATAGTCGGTCGCTCCTCGGCACAGACCGTATCACGGAGGATAGCTGAGTGTAGAACTGATCACACGTTTCATCAGGATAACACATGGCAGGACCGTACATGCTTATAAAAGTGGCAATCTTATCTCTTCCGAGTCGTAGGCGAACAGTCATCAGCCGCGCGCTGATGCCCGTTGGTTCACCCACCAGCAGGCCATGGAGGTGACCGGATATTGCAAATCCGACCACATCTTCACGTGGTGCTTAGGCAGCGTTGCCCACCTAGTAGAATGTGTAGCCAGCACCTACTTCATGCAACTTACCTCTCTCAGCGAGCTGGGTTTCACTGAACATCGCAATATCGATGTGGTAGCGCGCCAGTTCCATCGCGACCAGTGCAGTGCGTCGCTCCGGGCGCTCGCTGGAATTCCGGTCCAGTAGTGTGCGCACGTTCCAGCACCCGATGCTGAGTGCTTTGCGCGCAGGCATACGATTGCATTGGTGGGCAATCGCACGCGAGGTGGTCGTTGTGTTTCGGAGGTTTGCTTGAGGGACTCCACCCGGAGTCTTTGGCTCAATAGCCTGACCCACAATGCAGTGGGGAGCAGATCCAGCTCGAGAATGTGATTGCAGAGACAGATTGGGATCCGTTTGACGGCCGTCACACGCAGCCTTGCAGGTACTGGAACTAGTATAGAGCGTATGTTGCACGCGGGCAGTAACCCAACCTACGAGAAGTTAGTCTTTCAAATGCATAGCTATCAAACGATTTGTGCACTGACGAAAAATCCTTGTGTTTCTTATAACGCCTGACTGTAACTGAACCCACTCCGAAGGGGAAGCAAGTACACTACCGTGCCGGACGAGCTGTATTGAAAAGCTGACAAAGCTGAGCAATCGGGACGCAAAAGATAAATAGATAAATAGGCCAACTACATGAAAGGACATAGTCATGAATGGTGAGCGGTCTAGTTCTGAACGACCGTCGTGCGTGTGTCAAACACACTCACATGACTACCTAGCTGTAAGCGACTGTGAAGCGCAAATCCGTCTAACACCTCACTCCTTTAAACTGAACAGAATAGCACGCTACATTTGATTGGTATGCTTACGTCTTGGGTTCACCTCGAGTCTCTGCTCTGGCGCTCTGATTCACGTTATCTTCGATCGGTATTTACGTTTTCTGTTTGGACGACAGGCTCTTCAGACGGGGTAATTTGATACATATCCAGCAAGATGACCAACGGTAGTGAAGCTTCCTGTTTGTGGGACGTCCCTTTGCACTTCAAAACGCGGTCTAATCTGATTTACATGTCTACTCCATATGGTGGAATCCACTTGTATTCTGTACATAACACTTGAAATCCGTTCAACGACCCGGCCAGGAATCCAGGATGATCTTCCGTCAGGAAAATTCTTCACTTACACACTATCACTAGACACGAAATGCCGGGGGGCCTGTTCCATGATGGTGATTAAAAGCCAACCCCATTTTAACATTGCGCACTACCTTGTCTAGCGATGGCTTCAAAGCATCAAGGACCGAGCTGACACGCCTATCGAGAAACGCTTCTGATAGGGATATGTTTTATGGTACTGCTGGAGCTGACGTCGTACGGTAAATCTGCAAAACTTTGTTGATGATTTCCTGGATATTCCGCTCTCCATCCAGTTTAATTAATGCTCGCTTTAACGTGTCGACAAAATGTTCAGCCTGCCCGTTTGACTGTGGATGGTACGCTGGAGTGTACATATGTATTCGACGCCATGTGAGTCGTAAAAGTAGGCAAATTCTTGAGAAGTGAATTGGGAACCATTGTCCGAAACAATCGTTTCGGGAACACCGAATTCTGAGATAAGATGGCGTAGATGTAACAAAACAGCGGAAGTGGTTGCGTATCTCATTTGAAACATTCATGCCAATTTGAGTAAGCATCGACAATTACCAGATGTTGGAAACCCTCCAAGGGACCGGCAAAATCAAGATGAATGTGTGACCATGGTCTACTTGGAGTCTGCCAAAAATGAAGCTCACATTTGACAGGTAGTTTTGCTGCCATAGCACAACTGTTCCAGGAACGAACCACACTTTCAATATCCTGGTCCATGAATGGCCAGTAGGCATAGCTGCGGGATATGGATTTCATACGACTGATTCAATGGTGACCTTCGTGGAACTGACTGAGAACCTACTTCTGTAGAATCTTAGGAATCACAACTCGGTCAGCTAACATCAAACAACTATCAATGGTGGTTAAGGCGAACTTACGTTTACAAAACTGCTCACCATAGCCTTCCAAGGAACGTGCAGGCCAACCATTGCTAAAGTACCCCATTATAAGTTGTAACAGGGGACCTCTTACTTTTTCTATTCTAACTGCGACTGCTGTTACTGGAAGTTGAAGTACAGGTGTTTGAAATACTTGGCTAATCTCGGGATCTAATGTAATGCTGGACATAACGATGCCTTGCACGTGCAATAGGCAATCAGACTGGATAATGCGTCAGCATGAGCAAGCGCTACACCACCCACAGCTCCAACCACATACCCCATATCCAGTGTAAACCCGAAGGAATAAGACCGGGAGGCATGCGGATGGGAACCACGTTTCATCAACGGAGCCGGCCCACACTCCTTCACAGGCAAACACAAGCACACTGTATTTGGGAATCAAGCGCACACAAGGCGGTGGCTGGACCGTAGTCCGCTCCACACTTGAGTGCATGAAACCACTCTTCGAGCCTAACACGGCCACAAGGACCGTGCACCCCGTCCCCTCCAGTAACGACCAACTGGCTCCTGGAGCCAGTATGGACGAGGTAGTGAGTAATAGACAGGTAGGCACCTTGTCAACATTCATATCAAGCGCAGCCACACCGGGGATATCAAGCAACAGCCAGTCACTTGAGAGAAAGATAACAAATAAAACAAGTCGAGTAATGCATAAGGAAACGGTGACATAAATTTTAAATCATTGAGCTAATGAAATAAGTTGTTTACAAATGAATCTGCGATAAGTTCACGAGGTCGGAAATAATATTTTATGGAAATGACACAAACACGAAAATGTTATCGAAATTAACTACAAATGGCTTAAGCGACGTGTGCAAGTTTATAGAAGAGAATATAGGGAGGCATTTATATGAGAAAGAAAATCATTATGCAAGATTGAAAACTGGCCACCTGAAATAAAGACGTAGAATGTAAGTACGCGGTTAGTACATCGAATGCAGCGTACCTACAAAAGCTGCGCCAGTTCTGCCTATCTTCTCTACAGGACTCGTCATCTCTTTGGTAGTGGTCCCGAGTGGCCTCGCTCATGGCTCACTAGGCCTGCCCGACTCAGGCACTCGCTACCGCATGTGCTACAGCACCGTGCGCTTGATGACGATGGAGTACAATCCATCGGTGCTTACGGCATATATATATATGTATATATATATATGTATATATATATATGTATATATATATATATATATATATATATATATATATATATATAATCCTTTTGTTAGACTTATCACTGTGTTCACACAGCGACATACTAAAATGAACCAGTCTTTATTGCGTTGATCAATACTCTTAATGAGACAATCTTTACATTATTACCTCTGTGTATGTAAAAACACGACCTCACGCAATGTAATTAGTTTGGTGCACCCTTATGCTTTTTTACACAGTGTACATGTCGGCGGAAACATTGTAATTTGCAGCTCTGTTTCATCTCTGACAGACACGAAAAAACCAAACGTTGCATCGATATTCTAACCGGTTTTATTACGTTGTGAAATTTTCTGGTGGCCTCTCAAATTCTTACTGTGAACGGGTTGCTGTAGGTGGTGGCAGACGTATTTTCAGTTTGAAATTATTTGGAGCAGTGTTAACTTTGGTGGTTCGCTCAACACTTGATTGGTTTGCCGAGCTTGATAAAATGCGCTCATAGGTTTCGCCACCATGAGAGGTGGAATCGTCAATGCGGTGACGTTATTGTACAATCTTGCTTATTGTATCATCCGTCCGTGATCGACGGTTTCTGTCGATTAATGCCCCAATTTGCGCTCCTGGATGACTGCTTGAAAGACAGTAGATCAAAGCTTGTACATGATGTTCGTGTGGTGCTGATTATGGACCACCTTTCAGTTAGGCGAATTATAGTGGAGTAGATTTCTGAGTGACAAATCCTACTCAGTGTCCACGTCTCGCTTAAGTGCATCGTGATTTCCATGGCCGGTGATCGGTCACCACATTGAAGCATCTTCAGTGAACAAAAGAAATTCGGGGCAATCAAACCCGTAAGCTCCTTAAAAAGCACAAGAAATAGATGCAGTCGCAGAACTGAGCATTGTGGAACGCCACATCCGACATGAATCAGATCAGATAGTGCATTTCGAACTTCAACCTAATTACCGGTTCAGCAGGAAATTTCTGATCTACCCAAGGGCAGGATCACCAAATCCATAGCCTTTGAGCCTGTGAAGTAGACTGTGGTGGTCCATTCGGTCATAGGCTTCGGAGAAGTCGAAGTAAATGACCTCGGTCTCCCTACCTTTATCGGCCGCTCCCGTCAAACTATCGCGTGCACTCATTATGTTGAGTGTGCATGAACGGTTTTGGCGGAAACCGTGCTGCTCAGGTGCTATGATGTTGTAGTGTTCTAGATGGTCTAGTAAACCCGCGACGATGATTGCCACCATCATCTGTAAGAGTAGAGGAGAAGGACACTATGCGATGGTTGGCAGGTTCCGAGCGAATAAAACTTAGAAAATTACCGTGATAAGACCACGTTTGCACACGGTACGCGCCGTTTGCCCATCCAAGGACGTTTGGACTAAATGGGGTTATGGGTTTTGCAGGGTTGTTGCAGCTTCGATCAGCGCTCTCAGGTGAATGTCGTCGTTTCCGGACGAATTGTAAGTGCGCAGTGAGAGCAGTTTCCCCGACACAGATGTTGCAGTAGAAGTAATGTAAATAAGTGTTGCAATCTTGGTTGTGGATGTAGGCATGTAACAGTAGTGGATGTCCCCTTGGATGATCGGAGCATACTGCATCCGTAGAGCGCTGGTTGCTTCTTCAGCGCTCTGTGCCACTCCGACTGTCGTCTTAAGTGGGAGCTACCTTGCTTAACTTTTTGAATGGCGTTAACATGGTTACACAGGAGCTTTTTGTGGTTGCCATATTTACATGCCAAATATTGTCAGTGAGACACTTTGACCTCACCGCCAAGTTTGGTTCAACTGTTGCCCTGGGTCCCCCCTTGGGTCCCGTGGTCGCCGCAGGGTCCGGGACCAGAAATGGTTCTGTAGGTGTGCCATGCTTCATTCCATATTGATACGCGTTTTCCACTTCGGTTTCGGATGAACGATTATGGCTTGGTAAAACGAATACGCTTAGGTTCTAACGTAGTTACGGTCGGATTATTGAAGTGTTCAACAAACTGAATCTAGACGCTTTCATGGGTGCTAGATTGCAAATATTCCCAAGCTATCAATACATCCAGATTAGTAAGGATATTGCAGCTTCTTATAGTTTGTGTAAGTTCGGTGTGTTCCCTCAGACATTCTTTGTAACACACATAGTTATTAAGTATGATGACATGATTAATTAGTCATAGTGGCGTGTCAAAATTGACCTCGTTTCTAAGCATAAGATTTAGTACTGAAGGTTTTGATATCAGCTCTGTACCTGCTATGTGAGATAATGTGATTGATCATCGGAATACTTGCGATAAAATCTTGCATTTTGGTCTCGATTGTTTTGCTGCGAGTTAAAAGGAGCCCGGATCGTGCACGTTGAAATCGCCGGAGGTTAACATGTGACTGAGTTGGGATTAAGACTTTCCTCAGTGCGGATACTAGGCGGGAATTCATCTCCGAATTGGAGGTGACGATAAACGATTGCCATGAAACAGTTGCCATTGTACATGAACTGCAGATAGCATTACTGTGGATCGGTGACCTGCGTCTCCTGATCATTTAATGGTTCACATTTTAAGTCGTTACTACAGTATAAGAGTACACTGCCTTCCCTGCTGGGAAGATAGTGTCAAAACAGTCAAATTCCCTGAATTGCCGTCTCGAAATCCCTAACTGCTGAGTGCATCCAACTCTCGGTTTTAAAGATGAGATCCCAAACGTTTGATGTCTGACACAGCGGAAGCTTAGCGGTATTTGCTGAGTAGATTTGGACATTAGTGTACATGCAAGAAAGTGTTTCGGTTCTCAGCACCGATGCGAAAGACATGTGGTTATATTGACTGTTGTATGGTCGGCCGCTAGCAGTGTTTTGGTGGTGTTATCGGCGAGGGACAGAGTTGTGTTCTGTGGTATCGTTAGTAACCCACTGTCGACTCGGTTTACACGGTGCATGCAAAGTGGTTACAGGATGGCATAGCAGATACTCACTTCTTTCAGATATGATTTCAGTATGCCTTTTGTAGGGGGTCCTCATTTAGTTTGCCTACTGAGGCGGGGCTTTAGGTCGGACGACAGTTTCGCCCGCCGCTTTGAACCGGAGTTCAGTTGATAGTCTGTTCTGAAACGACTACCAATGTTCCAGTAGCATAAGAGCCATCTGCCTAGTTTTTATCACAAACTTAATTAACCCAGGACCGTGTCCTTTGCAGTTTGCTGATCTTAACAGGTTTAAGAGAGAAGTAGCTACAACGTTATTTAAGTGCAAGGTCTCAAGAATATAGCGCCACTGCTCCTGGTCGAAAGCCACTGTTTCTCATTCATCGTGCTCATGAGAGTGTGAACGAGGTGGACAAAAACTGTCATTGACCAGACCACGTGGTTTGACTGTACCTCAAACCGTGGAGGAAAATGCCGTTTATTTGTTTAGTTATTTATTAATAACGGTTTTGCTGTGGTGTCTGGACGGAACTCTTCTAAGCTTTGCCTTGATCTCTTGCGCTCGCCACATGGAAGGTCTGAATAGGATCCAGGAACAGGATCCTTACTGGTGACAAGCTGTCCAAAGCAACACCTTTTCCACCTCAGCGACAGAGTTAAGCAAAATCTGCAGAAGCCAGGCTTTACCACATTTCTTGTATATCCAGTAGTGGGTGATGCACCTCAAGTTGGAGGACATAATCGGAATCCCGTGCAGGTTGCTTCTTGTGTGCCGTTGGCTCAGGACGTCAACCTATTTCCCTTTCAATGAATTCGTTGTGGACTCAGGAACGTTGCTACTTATTATGGGTAGGGGATCCCGTTCTTCCTGAGTGCCTTTCATGGAATTATGAGTAGTGGCTGGAAGACCGGGTGATTTACCGCGGACCCGTACAGCGTTGTCCCATAAAGTATATTCGGGTGCGGTAGTCGAATTAGAAGCCGCAGATTTGTGAGTATTCCTGAATGCAACTACGGCCAAGCTGCTCCTGATATTGGCTGATTTCCTGGGTTTCTTCGAAGTCTGGTGGGAAGAACTGCGTTTGGGGGAAATGGCTGCAAATGAGCTACAGTTAAAATGCTCGGAAAAGCTTGAGCGATTTGGGCTAGTGGCGGTGTTTATAGAGTCACTTTGTTAGTGATACTTCTAGCACTGCGGAATTGACTTGCAGTGAACTTCGGTGAAGTGGCCTGTGTCATACACCCGACTATGCTTGCTCCTATTGAAGCCAGTTTGGTGCACAAAATTAGCACAACTACGTCTGCCAGTCCAGCATACTTCTGAGACAATGCAATTACTGTATTCACTAGCGGGGCTGTAGTACAGTTTGCGCAGAACCAAATTTCGTCTGGTTGGCTTCTGAGCAGCCTAAGCTCGCCTGGCTTGATGTTTCTGCACTTGACCTGGAAATAAATGCAGAATTCAGAAATTGTAAGTCCTATATTGGCAACATTATTGCACGTCGTATAAATACTAGTAAGCACTAGATCCCATCAGTTCACGTGAACATGTTGATGGTTATTTTAATCCTGGGCCCAAGATTGGTTGTTCCGGTGCAAGGTCGGTCCGCCGAGGTAGATGGCGCTCTCACCGCCTCTCATTTGCGATCGCGCACACGTTATCTGATTCAGCGGTCGGCCATGAAGACGTGGAGTGTATTGATCGATTCACGCTACTTAACAATGTGGGCGGGGAGCTGGCAAGCCTCTTTAAGTGGCCACCACGTAAAGTTTAGTAGAGGAGTGACTCAAACTGTCCCGAACCTTTGTTAAGCTGCAGCCTGAAGGAATGGTTGTAGTGTCGTTTGAGGGTCCTCAGCTTCTTCTTCCGAATGAGATCAAATGTATTCCCGAAAAAATTCAGGAGTAATCTAATTACACACGTTGATATCGACAAAGCTTTTGTCAATATAGTTAAAAGCATAGCAACATAAGGATCCACAAAATTTTGATCCAAGATGTAAAAAGCATTGAGTAGCACCGGTCGAACAGTTTTGAAAGAGCCCACACAAGCTTCGATGAGGGAAGTTGGAATAAGCACCGCTGGTGAGGCGACAGCTACGAAACAGTGCGGCCGTACGGCGTGATGCAGTGAAAGGCTGCATCTCTCTAGGCTTCATAATGGGTTGAAGTTCGTTTGTAGACAAATTCCAGTTCCGGTCACCCGCCTTCTGCTATTGATGAAGGCACCATTCAACAAGTAGAGACCAGAATGCTTCATGCTCGTCGTGTAACCAATCGCCAAGTGGCCCAAAATGTCAGGATTAGTGATGAGTCTGTGGAAGAAATCCTACATGGACATCTGAACTTGCAAAACATTTTCATCCCGAAAATTTTCCCTGTCTACTTGCACCTTTCCAAATGCAAGTAAGAGTCGCATGTCGTTAAGCTCTTTTCAGCACCTGTCAGCAAAACTAAGATGTAATTTTCAGGAAACTAATAACTCATTACGGAACACAGACACATTCCTTGTTCTTAAACCAAAACAGTTATAACAGAAAATAAGAAACGGTTTTCTCTTGCTGAAGCCGGGCTCAAACTGCAGGTGATCAAACATGGAAATGCATTATTCAAAAGATCAGAATAACCAAACCACTTAATAATTTAAACTAGTTAGTAATTTAGTCATTTGAACAATGTGGGACGAAGGCGAAGGCTGGTAGACGCATGCATTTCGTGGTATCCCAAGAACGACATGTAGCTGTATGACAACACATAGGTGAAACATAGGTGAAAGATGAGTAAAGTGCGAAATGAATGACGGAGTTCCGCTCATATGTCCATGGCAGCCTTAAACACATAGTTTACTTCTTCCGGAGTCTAGCAACAGCTTGGCGAAACAACGCAATCGGCTATTAAGATGACGTAAGACGATTGTAAACGCTGATCTGTTGTATCCCGTCACCTGTGACTATGGAGTATCTACCCACGGAGGAAGCTGGCGGCCTGCGCAAGCAGGTGTAATCAGGGAGCGCAGGGATGATGTTTAATTTCACAGTGAGTCCAAATTAATACTTGTCCCTTTATTCCGGAATCAATGTAACTGGATTTGCAATCACAAACGAATTAGTGCCGTAATATAAGTGTACATCGGGTCAAGTTGATGGTACTTAGGAGGCAATCCGAAGTGCATGCATTTACCAGATTTCGTATTATTAACGCGCTACTAACTACTTGCAAGTAAAACGATGCAATTTCGTGAATTTGTCAACAACACTTACCAACTGCAAGTTCTTCGCTAGTGAACCACATCGTTCATATAACCTTCCAATAAGTAAGCTTGCCTCACATGCAAACCGAGCCTTCCTTTGTTGATACGGTTAACGAATTTCCATAAAACCAATCACGTCCCGCTCGCATTTTCTCTACGCTTCTCTTGAGACACAAAATCACCAAACTTATTTTTACGCTTTCGTTTGCAACAAATTTAAGATGTCTTTTGCAAAAGTAAGTAGAATTTTAGCCAACTCCTCCAAAGCGCATTTAATAACTGTACGAATTCTCGCCATTGCATTGTAAGCCAGTTTGGGATCTCTGTCTGTGTCGCCTCGAGGGCTATGTCAGGAATAAAAGGTGAAAATTTGGCTCGCTGCATTGGTCCTGAACACATCAGGTTGACTGGGAATCGGCGTTAGAAATTTCTGCTCAAGGATTGGTTTGATCGCAGTAACAGCTGGATAAAAAACCACGTCACAAACGGGTTGTTGGCCTGGGTGTCTTTCGTAATGTTCGAAATGGACATTCCCAGGCACCTCTACAATGACCTCCGTACGGTGGTTGGAAGACCCACTTGCAGGTTCTTCCATTCGACCAAGATCTAGGTAACTTATCTTGCCTTATCTCGCCTTTTGTCCCACCGAATTTTTATCGCTTGTCTCTAAGGGAACACTACATGGTGAAGATAATCTCGATAATTCGCCAAGGGAGAAATCGCTAACCGTAGTATGCGTGCTTACTATATGAACTCCAATCACTGAAGACGTGTAAGTAGACAATCACCTGACTCCATTCTTCACCTTTATTCGACTAACGGTGGTTCAATATTGTAAGTGCCAGTTGAAATACCAGTAAACGGTCCATGGTCAGATGGTCATCTGTAGTTCACAGGGCTAAGTATGCCACAGCTTTCAGCGTGTGTACCCTACCAAAACTTTTCGATCGCTGTATCGACCTGTACTACCTAGTAACGCAGGCTTAGCTCAACTTGTAGCTGAGGAAGTCTCGACAAGCCCGAGTTTTTCCTGATCGTCTGCACTAATTGATGGAGTCGCAAAGTATCGGACTGGAAATAGGATCGGAAATTTGGTGTCGTATAACCCTGGAGCCAATTTCAATCTTCCAACTACTCTTAGAATGTACTAGTTCAACATTGGGCAGTGACACTTTACCTAGCTAGCTGAACTTACGGAAGAGTCATTTAGAAGCTCACGTTTTGGGAACGTATGACCACGTGCAATCTTAATGTGTACCATGCTTCACATTGCATTGAGCCTCAGTCAATTCGATCACAGGAATCGCAACCTATGGATCAGCCGGATATTGGGTGTTTCTCACCGGAAAACGCTGCACTCCATGAGTGACTTCGAACTTATTTGATCTCACCCGATAGGGGGTAGAAGCCACTCGAAATCGGGACCATTGGGGTGTTAGGCAAAACCTATATAATTTCAACCGAAGAGCCACTACAGGCAATGGCTGTAATGGTTGATCAAGCGGATCATTTCAAAGCACCCATTTTGTGTGTTCTCGTGCAAATTCAACCCAATATTTTGTAGCTAGCTTTACCTTCATGGCATCTTATGGAATCGCTTAGATGACACTTTTCCAATGCTTGCATATCGTTTGCAAAGGAATCTTTGTTACTATTCCGGAATATTTCAGTTGCAACTTAATTAAATTGGCACAGTGTAGGACGCCTTTCTATTGCGTTAATCATATGCTTACCGGATCTTTGCTTCAGGCACTCCTTAAAGTTCGACAAAATCCAACTACCGAAGTTTTCGTACCTCGTTAATGCACTTCGTCGATTCCGCATAATGGATCTGGATGATGTCCTTCTTTAACCACACTTCCCTTATTTCCTACATGCTAACGAACGCCTTGGATGTTTGTGGAGCCGTAACAAGTATTGCTTGCGGAAGTGTTAACAGCACTGCTGACGTAGATCACCGATCAGTGCTTTACGAGTGGTACCATCCCCGACATATAGAAATCAGCCAGAATAATACCAGTGACTAAAAAATGATCTCCGCCATGTCGGCCAATAGCGTGCACATCCGTGCTGCTAAACGTACTGGAAAAACTACTACTCCCGCTTATTTTCACACTCAATCATACTGATGATGTCAAACCGTTTGCGTATAAACCAGAGCGCTCTACACTGGATGCAGTCTTCTATCTGGTGTATTCAACTGCGTCCGCACTGGATAATAGATACAAAAGTGTACGGCTCCTATTTCTCGCTTACAGCAACCATTTTGGGAGATTTGACAGCTTACTACGGCCCAATAATTTGTCCGAAAATGGCGCCCTTCCATATGTGTGCAGTGTATGATGCGCGATCACGGCACAAATCGCACCTACTTCACGGAATTGTGCGGCCTAAAGTTTTCTGTACTCCTTGACAATTGTGTTGTTTTGCAGGGAGCCATCCTATACCCATTTCTACTGTCCGCCTACGTTGAAAGTCACACTACTGCAGCAAACTTCATAGGCTATAAACATGCTGATGATGTTGTCCTAGGGTGCATATCCCTATTCATCGGGGACTCTTTAACACCAACGAGGCTTAGACGGACTAATAACCTGGTCAAGCTCCCGATCACTCTGTCTCAACCTTTCCAAGCGTTGTGACGTAACATTCTGTTTTCTACATCCCAACAGACTGCGACCTCTTGTGCTTATCACCCCTGACATGATCATGGATGATAAAAGCCTATCTCGTCCCTCTACCGTAAAACACCTCGGCATTTTGCTTGCTCACACTTTATCTTTTTCTACACATGTTCTTAAATCATTTAAGCAATTTAGATGGCTCGCAATTTGCGCTCTCCGACTCAAAATGTTTTCCCTTCCATTGTTTTAATTCCGAAGTTTGTAACTGCCTACATGCTCTCTCACTGGTCATACTGTTCCCCCGTTGTTATCCCAAGATTGCTTCAAAATATCATGTCCTTATTGTCCGTTCCCTAACAGCTATTTTTCGTTTCTCTGGTTTAGGGAAAGAAACGCTCATAAATTTTGTTGCATGCAACAACTGTTCACCCAAGATTTTATGTAACCTCACTCACCCTTTACACACTACTCCAGCCAGCAGTGTAAATACTTCGTCCACACGTACAAAATCTATAGTTTTGTGTTATCGTACTCCGTCGTATCGAAACTCCATCTTGCCTTATCCATCACACATAATAAACGACCCAATAGGAATGAAAAGCCGCTTTCGTGACTGTATGATTGATTGGAGATGCAAAATTTTCCTGCAACCAAATGTTATTTCTCACTGAGGCTCTGTCGTATTATATTCCGTAGTGTTGCTGTAAAAATGTTGTAAATGCACTCATGTGAGTGAATAAAGCTTAATTTGACTTGGCTTGACTTGGCAATTGATGTGAACTTTCGTAACTACCCATATTCTTCTTGCTGTGCTAATTCACTGACGTTTGCTTTGACAAAGCATTGTCTTGAACCCAGTGGCTGTTTGCGGTCGTTGTTTCTGGGTGCGGACCACAGTTCCACGCTAATGCCAACGTCACCACTTTTCACACTTCCTGTGTACCTGATTGGTTCTTTATTTTTTGATCTACATTTGGCTTTGACTCTCCGCACGCATTCAGTACTCCGGTTGGTTTGTAGACCTACGCCTTATGATATATAACTGTGCCTTTTCCTACTCAAAAACCCCCCGAAATCTGTTTCTGCTTCCGCGTGTTCTCACTGCCATTAGTGGTTGGAATCCTTCGCGGGGCTAGACACAACACTTGGCCAGCGATAAGAGTCACGCTGCCAAAAACTAAGCCTGTCGAGCCACTTTCTCGTTCGTGATTTGGCACTGGTTTAGAATCCACGAGAATCCAGGTTGGCTGGTTTTTCCGATGTTTTCACTTGCTTTCGCTACACCGGGTCAGTAAACTGGTGAATCTATGAAAGCCGGTTGGCCAGAAATGTCATGAAATGCTTAGTCTTTCGTTGTATGAGCTGCAACACGACCAATGGGTCAGTTTAAATAAATAAATAGAACAGCTACAGTCATTTTAACTTTGTCTCTTCGGGCGCCTGAATAAATACTCAAACAGCAAGCAGGAAAACCGTAAGTACTAAACACGGTATTGTAGCTGCATTCATTGGCGAAACACCAGACATGTCTATTGGCATGGGGATCTTAACTCGGTGTATCGGTTGACAGTATTCGCGTACACGACGGCCCCGTATCTCTTCCCTATAACACCAGAGAAACAGTGCATCTCTACTTTGCTTTCATGTGGTCTGTAACTCAAGACTGTCGTTTTTCAGTCAATTGCATGACTAGTACAAGCAGGTTTATCCGTAAGAAAATTGTGCTGCTCCTTAAGTCGATCAGGTTTTTTTATTTTTTCTTTCATGTCACATTGAATCGATTTGACAATGACCAGTTGGAATTCGATCAGTAGCCGTGGGCGTACTGGTTCGTAAGCAACTGACGATGAAGTTAGATGGGTTAAGAAGCGGTGCCTCACAAACCTCGTTGGGTGGTCCTGCGGGAGTTACACAAAATGTTATAACATGAATTGGTTAGTTATTCTGCAGTTAAAGGCTAGACACACTTTTAGGCAATTATAATGAAGTACTACCACTCTTCTTGTCGTTTCGATGTGCCAACGTTATTTTGTGGTGCTTCGACATGGTTCATCCGCAATACTCAACTTTCACACTGACCGCCCCCGTTAACTAGATATTCCAGCAATCTCCTGGTGGCATTCGCTTACCAACCCAACGATTAAAACAACAACAACAACAACAACAACAGCAACAACAACAACAACAACAACCAACCAACCAACCACAATAACGACAACACAACAAATGCGTATTAAGCTTCGCTGTCATAGTTGTCAGTAGCTTCTTTATACCATTCTACATCTATCAGTGCAGCACATGATTTTCAACATTATTTCCCCATTGTTAGCCCAACGCCGATGCTCGACTGAGGAATATGGTGGGCGATATTATCATCTGTGATGTCAACGACGGTTCGATAGCTTTATGGACTTCATCCAGGAGAAGAGCACTTCTGTAGTTATGTAACGAAATCTGCCGAGCCGTGAAGAAAAAATATTGTCTCCTTAACTACTGCGTATTGTAAAAGAATGAAACTTTGGGTTTAAAGCCTGAAGCAAAATACGTACTTACCATTTATCGAAATATGAGATAACTATATAGGACGATCCTTAATCGTGCTCTCATATTGTGGGTCTCAGATCCGGTCCTCACACAATGCAGCGTGAATTGTTACTCGCGTTTGTGCATTAGTTGTAGGCGGAGCCTACAAATTTGGCCGTGCGCTCAAATTTCTGTCCGTGGAGTGTTACTAACCCACACACATTCTTCGTTTTGTACTTTCTACTGGAATGCTTTTATTTTTATTCCTCACTCTTAATGATATGCTAATTTACTCGCGTGAAATTTTGAAATCACTGGATGACCAACAATGAAGAATGATATATTACAGGTAAAAAAGCGATTGCATTGCAAGTCCCGTAGGATGGTTAGAGTGAGAGCAAACATAAACGTAAATTGTCAATTTAAGCCTCCAGCGACTCAGATGCCCTGCTGCGTTAAAATAATTCAGAATGCGTATTGAATTGTTCCCATAGAGTAATGTGGGGAAGTAATATGGGAAGGTAAAACTTAAGAATGAAAGAAACGACAAAGCTCGCTAGTGCGCCGCTTTCTTGGACTGATGTGCTTGATGAAAGCGGTTGTAGTATATCCGAACGATATTCCACCACAGCAGCGTGTAAGTAGTAAAGCACAAAAGCTGAGAATGTGCACCATTTGGTCGCTTTTGGTTGACGTAGACATCACTGATTATATAGCGGAATGTAAGTGGATAAGCGAATCATCCAGACGTCCTTTGAATACCATTAGCGTGGGGGAAGAAACAACATATGTGGGAAGGGCATTCCAGTGTTGGTACACACGAACGGAAAAGCAATTCCGGCGGCATTCCAACCGGCTGTATTGTGTGACCAGCTTTAGCTGATGTCCTCTGAGTGTGGTATTGCGAATCAGCTTTAGTAGGTGACGACAAGAATGGTTTGGATTCTTCAGGATCATAAAGTCATTCTCAAGTAGCCACGCAGGCGTCGATATTGTCCACTGTAGACCCCGAGTGTTTTCATCCTCAATCGGTAAGGGAGAGAAATAGGAAATAGGCCCTTTACATTCTTGGTCGCCCTTTGTTGTGGCAGTTCAAGTGCGGTAACGTCTTGCTTTTACCATATCTGCCAGGCGTGGATGGCATACTCATAATGAGATCGAATGTAGGCGTTGAGTATCTGAGAAAAGATGGAAGGATCAAAGCTCCCGAACCCCAAATACAAAGGCCAAGATGTTGGTTAGCTTTTTTGGAGGCTTTCTCGGCCTGACGGGAACTGCCCAAGTCTTCCTGCACTATCTTACTTAGATCGCATCCTGTTGAATTGCGATGCAGCAGTTGATCCCCCTGTCTGTATTCGCAAGTGGATTTATGGTGTATGCTCAACATCTTGCACTTTGTAGCGTCTAACTGAAGCACGTTCTGAATCGACCATTCGTAGACCCTGTCACGATCATCCTGAGGTGCTGCTTTGTCGCTGGTTGTTCTAGTGGCTCGTCATATCTTTAGATTATCAACAAAGTGTAAGGAGTTGCAGGTGACCACTGTCGCGATATTGTTTGTGTACATCAGGAATAGTCGTGAAACATGTATTGAGCCTTGGGGCACACCCCATAGATTGGGTCAGAGATGACTCCGCGAACTTGTCCATTCAGATGTCGTAGAAGCAAAAAGTTACCTATCAAACCGAAAACTGGATCACTAATTCAACAACACTGCATTTTGTGAAGGAGCATACGGTGGTTCAGACGGTCAAAGGCCTATGAGAAGTCCAGCTTTACTGCATCAACACCTAGGTCGCTTTCCATGGTCGCAGTCCAACTGGATCTAGCAAGTAGCAAGTTAGAAGTGCAAAATCTGTTCTTGCGAAATCCATGTTGTTTTTGTGCTATGATATGTCGTTCTTCCAAATAGTTCATGAGCGCTTCGGCAACAATCGCTTCCATGATTTTGGAGAGCACCGGAAGTAGTGTTTTCGGGCAATAGTTGGCCGGCTGGGTAGGACTTCCTCCTTTATGGATGGAAGGGACGATTCCCTGCATCCACATTGTTGGCACCCGCATCTCATCAAGGCATCGTTGGAAGAACTTGGAGAGTGGTTCCGCCAAGTTTGCTGCAGCCAATTTCAACGCTTTTGGACGGGTATTAGCAACGCCGCGAGAGGTATGCTCGCGCAGGACAATGAGTCTTTTCATCACAACGGCAATCGTAAGCGCGATTTCGCTAAGTCCTGGTGGTGATGCAACGTACTTGAACAGTGTATGCGGCGATGTCGTGCTCTGGAAGTTCGGGGGGTATTATGTACATAGGGTATTGGCCACCTCGGTTGCTGTCTGTACGAGTCCACATGATGTTTGTATGGTAGGAATGCCTCGCTGTAGTTTGCGGAGCTAGTTAACGTGTCTCTGGAGGAGCTCGGGGTTTAAAAGTCTTTTCTCAGCTAGATTTTGTCGATGCTGTATTTTATGCTTACTGTGCCAGGTTTACGCAGTGATTCCTTTGGATGATGTAGGCTTCCCATATTTTGGCACTCGGTGACTCTTTGTATCTTCCCCAGAGTAAATTCCTCCTGACGATACACTTCCGTGTTCTGCTGCGTATGAAGGATGTTACTATCTTCGCTTGAGAAGGCCTTTTCCTAGAAGCACTAGTTATTAACATGTTGAATTGGTGCACAAAATCAGTCCAGGCGACATCAGGGGTTGATTCTGCTAGGAATGCCTAGCTTGTAGCACTTCTAACTTTGCTTAGAGTGCCGTAATCGGTAATTAGCTGAAACTCCTTTGTGTTTTCTGCGGAATACTCTGCATAAGTAATGTAATTGAACAAGTGTTGCATAGTTGCTATTGCCCAAAGGATTCTCTATCGATACCGTTTCGAGCATTAGCTCTTTGTTGGTGACTGCGAGATCCAGGAAAACCGGTTTGTTTCCCGTTCATAATCTGGTGGGAAATGTGATGTGAGTGTAGACTGGTTGTTCATTAACTATCACCTGTACTTTCATTTTGAATTGCTCGTTGATACAGTTTGGTGTTTCTATGGCGTGAATATTGAAGTAAGCAACCAGGGTAATGTGGATTTACGACTGTGAGTGAATGGTCTTCATTGTGGAGGCTAGGCGGTTGTCCATTTCCAAAGTAGCCAACGGAAGGCGATTCACGACGCCCAATAAACATATGTCCCAACAACTTAGGTGAAGACGGCACCAAAGCGCGTCGAAAATCTGAACCTTTGGGGCATCGATAAGGTTAAATAAAGTGTTTTTTTATTCTCCACGTTGTGAGACATGCCTGCATAGACATGATCATAGGAATACAAATGCGAAAGATCATAAGTGTACAAAATGCTACAAGTTAACGAGCGACAAACTGGATCTATGTGCGTGTATAAATCTGTGGGTGGTTATGTGTCTACCCAAGTTGGTTGAATTAGTTTGTTTGACTCTGTATTTGTGATTGTGTTTGACCAATTCGCCAGTGCAAAGAGGCATCTTAGAAACTCTTTGAAGTTGGTGTTTGACGTCCATATATTGGGCAAGAGGCAGCGGCGACTCACATCCGCCATGTCGCAGTGCTTTTAGACATTTGGGGTTTTTTTATAAAGGGAACGATTGCTAGTCGGAAACCCACTACATCCTCGAACAATGCCGCCGAACCACCCACCCTAGCCTCCCAGGTGGCACCACTAGGAGGCAGTTCGGCCAGTCAGTTCATGTCAGTAACACACATTCATTGTGTTAAAAGATGCAAGATATTAAATATTCTTAGTAAACCTTCTGGGATCCAGGGCTTCCCATATTCAAGTAAAGGATTTCAAGGGTCCACTTTCGTTAGTTGTCAATTCTGGATGTTCCGTGTTAACTTTCCTTGGCCCTTCTCTTGGAAGAATGCCACCACACGCCTACTTACAGTACAAAGTGTAGTTCACTGCGATAATAATGTAGTACTCTACCTCTACTTGGTCGATCGTTGCGTAGAATAGACATTTCAGGTAGTGCGATTTCTACATCAGTGATTGCTTCACTCAAGTAGGTCTCGGTTATCATAGCGAGGTCCCTTGAATTCGACGCCTAACGCAGGCGAAACCTCGTCAGTTTGCTTAAAAGACCTTGTGCGTTGGTATAAAAACAGGAGAGTGACTCACATGTTAGGAGTTTGTTAGTGGATGTAGACAACAGGTTTGGGACTTGGCCGACCCTCGTGAGGTCGGCTGATACTCGTTTTTTTGAAGAGACGTCAGCTCGCGAGAATGACTTGGAATAACTCTCTACACCATGCAATCGGTTTCATAATGATCCCGATGGGCACTTGCATCCTGCGGTGCCTCGCCGGATGCTATGACGGCTGTCTGATCAGTTGCTATGGTGGACTCTGCAACAACGGTCCTTCCCATTGAGTTGTTTCTTTCCATCGAGTAACGAGTGGCATCTGGCCGTAAACATGATGCCCTTAGTCAAATTTCTGTTGGCAGCATGTTCCGGAAGTTACCTCAATCTTCTGTCTGTAAAGTTAGCTCAGACGGTAAGAGCAACTTCAGCAACCTAGGACCACACCCTTTGTAATTTGGTGGCACGGAAAACTTTGTTAGGGGGTAGTAACAACATTTTCTAAAGACAGCTCCTCACGAATGTATCGCTATTGCTCCAGGTCATGTACCTGAGTTTCTCCAATAGATGAAGCTTGAGACTCAGGGACGCCATGAATAATGACGGTATTCAGCTTGTGTTTTTTACTTCGCTGTTGTTTGTTCATATCCTTTAAAACTTGCTTTCCACGGAATATCCGGTATGGTATTTACTCCGTCTGATGCTCTGTGGTGTCAAGTCACAACGAGCAGAATGGATTCCGTTTCGTCCGCGGAATGTAGTGTTACTCGAATTAGTCGAGGCTAACCATAGTGTAAGGAGTTTGGGTGTCGTGCGATACGTCTCAGCATAGTGATTTCAGCGCACATACTGATGGTGCTACAGATGGAATCCCAGTGACTAAGAACGTCTATCAGTTTACCCCTTATTGTGTTGGATTTAGATTCAGGAAGGTTAGTGCACACAAGACTTAAGACTCCATGATTACACCTCATGGTTTTCGGGTTAAGCGCACTAAGTTCTTTTGATTTTTGTGGATCTGTGGACCGCATTGGATATAGCGATCCATTTTGAGGCACAAATTTTCTCTCTCCCGTAAGTAGAGACACATGTATCTTTGACGGCGTTTTCCTAGAAGTAACCGCTGCGTAGGATGTCCAGTTATTCTTTACCGTGGGCCTGCTGAAGTTTTGTGTTTCGAGTATGTCAACTGAATTACTAGTTGGAGAACGTAGAAGCGCGTGGATTGTAAACGATTGTTCACTTAGTGGTGTCATGTGGCTAGGGATCGTTGGCGACTGAGACGCCGTGGTGAGGTTGGGACTCCTGGTCCTCTTCTTCAGCCTAAACGGGGAGTTTGTAGGTGTTCGTTCATATGCAAGTGTAGCATTGTTTAGTTTCACAGCTGCATTGCCAGAGTTTACTAGTTGCTCAACTGTTTCCGCCAACTTTTCACACGTTGCATTGGGAAGATTACCCTACTAACAACAGGGATGCACTTGCACACCTAGAAGAAACAAAATGCTTCGGTTTTGCTGCTTTATTGTCTACTTTCGAGTGCACACATCCCTAAACACTTCGAATGGTAGGCTTTTTGACAATTAACACCAACTGGATAGAGCTTAATGGGTTATGCATATAGGTCACAGTTGATCTTCCAATGGTTCATATCCATTTGGGGGGTGCACTTTGTTAATGTGACTTGCACCAATTCCAGAAGTGATTAGATAGAAAAGGAGAGTTCAGAATCTAGGTTGTAGATCTCGTACTTATCCACCTTTCCCCACGCTTAGAATGGAATAATTCTACTGATACATGTGGTCACGGTCAGCAATGAGGCAGCGAACTAGGAATGACCGCAGATGGTGGTGCTATGATGTAAAGATTTCACACTAACCAGATGGAATGCAGCAACTGGATTGGTACACTACAACAGGGGTAGCAAGAGGACAGATCTACCGAAGCACCGTGTATGACTTCGCTTCATATTTTGTTTGCATGCCAATCGGCGCTGGTTTGAGGTCAGATGTTTGCGCCCTGAGCTTCAGAGGGATCAGACGTATCGCATCCAGATGAGTCACACCTTGTGGTAGATAGGCGAAGGGTGTGCTATCGATTCAGTCGGTAAGTTGATAGGCAGCAATGCAGCGCAGGACTGAGGCAAAGCAAGCTGACTTAGAGAATACTGTCTAATGACGACAGTGGCTGTTCCAAGGGCGGAACAATTAATAACTATCGCTTTGTACAGAGACTAGAAGGAATAACAGTAAGATCTTCGGGTGACTTTCAAAAATCATTAAAATCAGACCAAAAGAGTTCTGGTGCAAGGAGAGGAAAAGTGAATTCTCCGGTTGACTTTAAAATAGCAAAAGCACAGTTTGCTAGTGATCAGCAAGCGACAGATCCAAACGATGTACAGTGGAAGGAGGAGCTCGCGGAGCCAAATCGAATGATAGTACGTAGGTCTCTGTGAGAATAAATCCGAAGATTTAAAGGTGAATAACGCAGGAGGACATTTTTTGCAACCGCTTGGTGATAACGATACCACCATTAGGAATTTCGCACTCCACAACAGCATATAAATGCTGTTAGCAAATGTCTTGCTGGATGCTGGGTTGCTCTTCGAAAGAATATATGTAGGGATCTGAGCGTTCCAATATGATTACCGCCGATATCCGTTCGCTCTCGGGAAAATTAGATGAACTAGTGTGCACCAACTTCTCCGGTGAATTTTCGCTGCTAGTTATTTCTCTTGTACAATGGAGATTACACATTTCTCCATTTCGTTACTTCTATTTACATGGAATGTGTGAAATGTCGGTAAATCGCAACGAATTAGATGTTTGCAACGTCAAACAAAGCAGACAGTGTTTTGGTAGCAGCAGGTAAAAGAAACCGGTAGAATTCAAATCTAATAATGAATACTGTCAGCCATTACTTTGTTCCACATATGAGCGTACCGGACTGTTACATTCACCACATTCTGCTTGGTGATTCATTGTGTTTTGTGGTGGCGCTGGAGTTATTACCATTGGTTGCACAAAGGTAATTGCGATGTGGTTAGGAATGGCGCACATAGTTTGCTGCAAATGGTGTGGGTGAGCAGCCTGGGATCACATCGAGCATTATGTTAATCGTCAATGTGATGGATTAGGTTCCTAGGTACAGCTGTTTTTAATCGTCTTGAGCTCTGTCTTTCCCACTGGTTGGTATCCTGGATCGATGTCTATATGCAGCTTGCGTGAGTTCGTGGTTGGGAACCAGGCTTACAGAAAGTGTATGGTATGGATGATGTGCACAGAAGCCCACAGCTTTATAAGAAAATGCCAACGATCTCTAAACGAAAATCAAGGCAATTGTTTACAAACGATGGGACAACAGCCATCTGCACAACTGCAGCTGACAATAGAGCGCAGAACAAAAAGCATTAAAGTGGAAAAGCAGACTGCTTTTCGCCAGAAGTTGATTAAAGTGACTACCATGAAAGAGGAAGGTAGGGACAACGATTGAATCGGAAATCTGTCAAGTCAACCACTTAATGATGCGGAACAACAAATTATTATCAAATGCCTAAATTATAACTACAAACACGCGACAAAACTGAGTTTCTGGCAGGATTCAGAATCGCTTTGCAGTACAACGGACTAGATTAACAAATACAGAAACAACTAAGATATTTAATCGTCCCAGCGATGACGCATATGAAACAATGTGGCCTTCTACCCGATAGGAGAAAGAAGCTATGAAACGGAACAAAGCAATTGTTACGCTACCAGCTGACAAGAGACGGATGACAGTACTTGTGTACAAGGCAGAGAACATACTGAAGCGAAGATAATATAGCCTCTGTGTTATGAATTTAATGGAATCATACACAGCTACACGGAACTTGACTGATGAATTAAGCACAAACACCAAAGGAATGCCCGACAACGATGCAACGTGAAAATATGCAAGCTCCGCTAAAACACACGCATTTAGGACGAAATTATTATAATACTTCTATTATTAACGCATTAGCATGAAACATTTGTACAAGATTATCTGATCCCTCGCGGGAACAGCTTTCATCAGGTCTAGAAATATACCTTATTTACTTATCCATTTATCTAACGACACTACAAGCTACCAATGCATTGAAAATGACCCAACAGCGCAGCTAATAAAAAAAAATAATCCAAGCCTTGACGAAGCTCAAGCTCAGAGATCACGTAAGAGCAGATAGATAGAACAAGAGCTTGTGACTCGAACATTGCGCAATTCTGTGGACTATAAAATGTACTCAAATACGGAGTACCGTAACGACAGATCATGTCACATCGGGGCAAAATCACATACAGTCTGAAAAGGAACCATGAATGTGCCTCAATCAGTAGATCGTTACTCTCCATAAACAATGTGCAACAATTCCTCACCTGGCTCAAAGATTTACGAATAGACTACGAAAATGAGATGAAGCGTCTAAAGAAATGTCACGAAACAAAGCAGAATAAGAAGTGAAGGTCCAAAAATTGAAAACTAGTACAATAATTGTTTGCCAACTAAATATTCCTTTAACATAACCAAATAGGAAGTGATACGGAGAAATACCAATGGAATGTGTTCATGCAAATGACACTGATGAAGCTGACACGGAGATGCGTGTCCATTTCCAATGACCTTTGAGTGTACCGATCGGGCTAACACAGTGGAGCGTTTAAACAACAGTCAAGAAGTGGAAAAGAGGAAGAATAAAGAGTGGTTATATAATCTCATTTACTAAAAGGAATGTCAAGTAGCTATTATCCTAACACCTCCCTCTCTTAAAAATTGCGTTACCTGGCGGTCACATTGCTTTTCCGATGCGGATCCATTTGCGTCCACTTGCATCCGCGACCATGGCGGTTTGGATTCCGGCCAAGACAGCACTGTCGTCCATACAGGTGACTTGTAACCACACGAGCATTTAGAACAGGTACGGCCAATATTGCTGAAAATGACAATTGTTTCAGAAGACTCAGCGAGTTTTGGGTAAATTTAACTTTCCAATCCAATCGGTTCCGGGCCGATTATTGTCCGTACAAAAGGCTGGGTAGATAGTTCCATGGAATTTCAGATCTTTGAGTCTGCATGCACAGGTGATTCTTTCTTTTAGCTGCAGAGGTTCTCCTGAAACATTTTGAACTATCATAATCATAATTTTGACTAATGCTGTGTCAAGTCTGGGCCTGGTCAATCGAGAAATAGTCCTGCTTGTATGCACTGTTTCTGGTTGTAGCAACACTGGAAGATTGTTGCGTTTCACAGTTGAGCGTTTTCTCTTCCTTAAAAATTCCATGCAAAGTGATGTGGAAATCGCTTTCCATTCTAAGCCAACAAACCTGGTCCTTGTGCATTTGGAGCTTGTTTACAGCTTTGGGGTAAGTAAGTGACAGAACACGTTGGACTCTTGACAATGATGAATTTTGTACACGGGAACTCTGGCAGAATGCCACATCGCACTGTTCCATGATGCAGTCGAGGTCTTCCGGTTCGGCACATCGCCATTCAACTTTTGGCCACAAATGACTGTATAACAGGACTGGGATTCTTCTCTGAGATCTGAAGCTCCAATTATTTCTGTGTCATGGTACACAGAGAGCACCGTGTGGCTTTCAGGTACATGTTCCTAGGATGTCAACTTCGGTTCCGGTCCCCAATCCACTTGAATGTGTAGCTTTGCGGATAACAACTGAATTAACTGCCGCTGTGACTTTTCACCATGAAACTGCTGCTGATGAAGGATGGAGTGCATCTGCTCGAATGAAACGGCCACGATGGTTCAACACCTTCCGTCGCAGAAAATCTGTTACGTCGCCACTGAAGCATTCACCCCAAGACTGCAAGAAGAATGCCAAAGACGAGTTGGAAAGAAAATTGTATACATGAAATCACATTTGCATATATAGTATTGAACGCAAAATTAAGTTAGGCTACTAAATTCATAATCATCAACAGCAGTACATCAGTCCTTTGAACTGTTGCTTCGCTGCCATATGACCATAAGGACCTATGAAAGAAAGAATAAGAAGAGGGAGATAAGGGGGACTTACCTGAAAACCTCAATGCCCGAAGCAAACATTCAGGTTCAAGGCGCCTACACCTTGTGTAGACAACATACCGTCACAAACAGCTGGCTATCGTGCAAAGATAAGGCGGCATCGGCGAGACAGCTTCCTTGCAGCTTTCACTGCCACGCGTCATAATCAATCATTACTCCGTAGAAAATTCAGCACCAAACACACTTTAAACAGGCAGTCCGACTAGGAGACGACGGCAGACGCGCCACTAGTGTCTAGTGCCAGCCATCTCCTGTGAAGTCTCGAGCCAAGCACAAAACGAGTCACGTGAACTCCAGCCCGGAAGGCGAGACGGACCAACGGCACCCAGTTTGGTCGTCAGTGACTTCATTTCCCGCTGTCAAGTCAACTTCTGTCCACTTCGAGCCTTGCGCCATCCTAAACATTGCAGACTAAACAAGACACTCCTAGGTAAGCGGTGATCACGCATACGTAGCCTGTGCCCAAACTAACGAAACTTATTCAGTGCAATCTGTTGTTCTAGGGAGCTAGCATGATTATCACCATCTAGTACTCGCCTACGCACACCATCGTTGCGGACACGCTGGTACCATCCGACTCTAGCAATGCTGCGCAGACAACGATGATCAAAGACTTAAAGGCGCCTCAGATCTTCAGACCGAAGGGGCCAAATCTCACTACCATACAGCAGAACGGCCCTCACTGTGGCCTTGTATACCCGGCCCTTCAGACGGAGGGAAACTCCCTTCTGTCGCCAAAGATGCCGCAGGTTCAAGAAGGTAGCTCTGGCTTTTGCAATGCGTGAGCTCATGTCAATTTCTATGCGCCCATCATTGCTGATGCAGCTGCCAAGATAAGTGATGTGAGCAGTCACCTCGAGTTCCTCGTTAGCAAGCGTCAAGGGGCATCAAATGGCTGATGGTCATGCAGCAACACTTTGCACTTTGAAGGTGCGAAGTGCATACCAAATAATGGGACCACTCTGGACAGGCTATTCAGGGTTGATTGTGCCATTGCAGCATCGTCGAAAAGCAAGACGATATCGTCCGCATAATCTAGATCAACTAACCTTTCCCCAGGAAACACTTCAACGCTTACATCGTGTGATTCCGCAAGGGAACACTCCATGATAGAATCCACGACGAAATTGAACAAAAACGGGGAAATCGGACATCCTTGACGAACGCCACTTGTGGTCGGAAAGCTATCCGGTAGGACACCGTAGACCCTGACGCGGCTTGTAGTGTTCGAGTATAGAGCACGAAAGATGTTCACATATTTCGTGGGAACACCATTCCGCGCAAGTATGTCGAACAGAATCGATCGATCGACTGAATCGAACGCACTGTTGAAATTGAGGAACACAGCTATTGTCGGTCTGCGGCGGGCGTGGCGCTGCTCTAGCACCTGGTCTATACAGCCACGTCCTGGGCGGAAACCTGCCTGCTCTTCCCTAATCCGAGATTCGCGTTCCGCACTGAGGCGACGAACGAGAATCGAGGCCAATAATTTTGTCACAACTGACGATAGGCTAATACCCCTGTGCGACTGCCATTCTTGTATATTGCCACTGTAACCGATTCGCTCCAATTAGCCGGGACACTCTCTTCCCTCTAGATACATTCGAATAGGGAGGTCAGTGCTTTGCAGAGGACCTCACCACCATCCTTAACTAGTGCATGTGGGAGGGAATCCGGGCCAGCGGCACGAAAAAGTTTGAGGGATGTGATCGCGTTTCGGACCTCGGCTGCAGACGTAGGCTCTAAACTAACCGTCCATGACACGTCCTGCATCACCTGAGTAGGAAGATGTCCGGGAGTAGGGGGCCAACTAAACTGAACTTGAAAGTGATCCGCCCCACGAGCCATAGGGCGCTCCTTATTGTGTATCAGTGCACCCACGCTCTGTCTGATTGTCACACTGACGCCTGGTTTTCTGGGACTAGTGGTGCAGAGTAGCTGGAAGAGCTCGCGCTAATTGCTTACTGCTCCTGTCTCCTACATTTATTGAGCCCTACTGGTCCACCAGGCTTCCTTGTCAGCACGTTGGCTCTAATTTAGTTCACGCCTAATAGCCCGTCTGGTCACATTGTGTTCAGAGACAGCCGGAGGGTGTCTTCTAGATTCCAACAGGTTCACCGACCTCTCGGATATCCAGTGACTGGTGCGGTGACGATTGACACTGCCACGAGCAGATGATCCTGCGTCATGCATGGCGGCCGAGATCCTATTCCTCTGGAGCTCAGTGTAATTAGGACAATACAGCGGAAGTTCGGTTTGCAGTGCTTCGTGATAAGCTTGCCTGACCAAGGACTGAGACAATTTCTCCGTTGCCAATCGTAGGGGACGCTTGGTGGGCCTCCCAGTAAAGTTCATGGAGAAACGACAGCGTACCAGGGCATGATCAGAGTTGACACAGGTGCTCCAGTACGAGCGACGATCCAGGATGGAACCACGCCATCTGTAACTTATGGTTATGTGGTCAATTTGGGTCCATCGCTGTGCCAAATTAGGGCCAAGTGGCACTTCGGCGTCCACTGTGTCTAAAAGCAGTGCTACTAAGAAACAACTGGTGCTCCGCACACAGTTGCAGCAGACGCTCACTGTTGTCAGTCTGTTCGGAGTTAAGTCCACAATTACCACCCAGCTGAGCCTCTGAAGAGCTCAGACGCCCTAGTTGTGCGTTCATATCCCCTGCAAGTACTATAATATCTGAACTAGTAGCACTGCGTAGTAGCGCATTCAGTTCAGGATAGAATGTGTCCTTGACAACATTAGAACTGCAGTCGGTGGGAGCGTAAGCAGAAATCACAAATAAACAGCGTTTTGTACTACTTCGTGAATCAACCTTAGCTGACGTCATCATACGGGCTGCACATAAACGGCTGTTCACCGGAATCCAATCAACCAACCAATCAACCAACTTCACCAGCTTGACACGTGAGTGCTGCATCGGCGTCTCCGGATGCGTGCAACCAATAACGAGAGGATAAGCCGGGTGCAGTCAATTCAATAACCCGTTAGGGTCATTGATCCTAGTTTCGGACACACAACAAACATCAGTACCCAGTGTGTCCAAGGTGCGTGCGAGTGCAGCCTGTTGACCTGTTTGTCTTAGAGTACGAACATTGAATGTCGCCATGGAAACGGGATAGCGTGGCCTTATAAGGGACTTATGCTGATAGGCGTCCGATAGGTGCGGTGGGATGGTGACTGCAGACGGTTCTACTCCAGTGGCACTTCTGTTGCTGTCAATTAAACTGAGAATTATAGAAGGAAGGTTATTCATGTTGGTCGGGATGGGAGTAAGAGAAAGGGGTGGCAGAGAAAGAAGGGAGGCGCAGGCATTAGCATGTTTTCGCTTATCTGCCCTGCTGTATGCAGCAGATAATGCGGCCCTTGATAATCTGCACGACAGCCGGTGCAGGATGAAGTTTATGTTTGGAGAAAAAGTCATGGTTGTATGTGGGCTAAAATACTTCCAGGGCGCCCAGACCTAGACAGGAGGATGATTAGGGTCCTCATCCAAAGCCTTTGGTACAAAAGCCCGTCGGCAAGGCAGCGGGGAGGTAGCAATGATTTCGTTTTTCAGGGATGGACATTATCCCATTTCGAACCACCGACCTGGAAGACCAGGAGACTGAGTTCGTCTGACCTCTTACCTTTGACCAACCTAGTAGGAGTAGCTCTCAGGGTGCGCGGAGGCATCACCCAATATAGTTCAATGAGTCAATGAGGTACGCAAACCGTCGCACCACGTTAACGTCCAGTCTCGTTGCGACGGAGCTACTAAATTACACTTGAGCCAACCAACAGAAGGAAAATGCCAAATGCAACGGGCGCATTAGCATACGTGTAACCAAGGGCGAGTCACGTAGGTCCTAAAAAGTAGCATCACGGGACCAAAAGCGTAAAGCGAACTTCCGTTTACAGCAACGGGCAATGGCCAATCAGAATAACGAAATGTAGCGTTTAAACAAATGCTACGAAACAACCGAGAATAAGAGGTGCAGATTCAAAAATGGAAAACTAGTACAATAATATGTTTGCCAACTAAATATTCCTTTAACATAACCAAATAGGAAGTGATACGGAGAAAGCCCAATGGAATGTGTTCTTGCAACTGGCACTGCCGATGCTGACACGAAGATTAGCGTCCATTAACTATAGCAGGTTAACAAAGTGGAGCGTATAAACAACAGCCAATATGTGGAAAACTGTAAGAATAAAGAATGGCTATTATGTTCACCAAAAATGAATGTCAGATATCTATTCTCCTAACATGTTTAAAGGAAATGGTATATAGGAGGAAATTATTAACAAGTGAATGGTGCATCTATAGGGTCCCCAATTTACTGACTCATTACGGACATTGTCCTGGAATATTTGGGAGAAAGTCTACTACCAAGTATAAATCCTAAACTTTGGGTTGGTTACGTTGTTGTTACGTTGCTGATACACAAATATAATGAAGTATCGGTTCACAACGAATATTTAACGACGCAATGGACGGCATCGAGTTTACCATATAATCAGAGAAAGAAATAGGCTCTGTTTGCTGCATGTGTTTGTAACCCGAACAATAGACGGCGAATTGCAAACATCAGCTCAGAGATAAAGCACGCACACCGATCAGATTCTGAGCTTCAACAACAACCATCCTAGAGATCACAAAGTAAGCTGTGTACAGACACTGTTTCGTAGAATATAAAATCATTGCACCACGAAGGAAGCGAAATAAGCGAAGAAAAGCACCTATTTAGGTCATTTGAACGCAACGGGTAATCATTCAGTTTTCACCGCAGGTCCTCAAACCACAAGCCCACAGAAAACAAACCTACTTCGGCGACGATGAAATGTACAGTACTGCTGTACGTAAAGGATATTGCTGTAATGACAGCCAAATTGTTTAAGCAACACCAAATCTTGGTATCCCACAAGCCAAAAGCCACCCTGAGGAAAACATTGGCAAGACCAAAAGGATAACGAGAAAAGCAAGTGTGACAGAATGTCGTTTTAGACTAAATTGCGGAAATTGTGAAAAGCACTATTTGGGACAAACAGGAAGGAAATTGTCAACAAGAATACAAGCGCCAAAGAGGGCGTGCACGAAACATTTTCTCACTTCAATTGTTTCAGCGAACTTGGATGGAGGACACATCTTCGACTCTAACAAATTTGAAATCCTGACATAAGGAGAAACTCCCAAATTGAGGGAGTATCTCGAAGCCGTGTTCTCAACCACGAACTCAAACAATCGGCTATCGACATCGATTCAGGATACCAACCAGTGAGACGGAAAAAGCCCAAGCAGGTTAAAAACGGCTGTTCGTAAGAAACTAATCCATCACATTGAGAATGAACATAATGTTCGATGTGATCCCAGACTGCTCACCCACGCCCTTTGCAGCAATCTAAGTACGCCATTCCCAAGCACCTCGCAACAACCTTTGCGCAACCAATGTTAATGACTTCAATGCCACCACAAAACACAATGAACCACCATGCAGAACGAGGTGAAGGTAATAGCCCCGTAGGCTCATATGAACAATGAACAATGAACCAGGATTTATCATGGGTAAAAAAGCTTGTGCTTGACAAATCCCGTAGGATGGATGGAGTAAACATTAAAATTTGAAGGATCATCAAATAAGTAAATGCTTATTTCAAGCGTTCACCGAGTTAATTGCATTACTGCATAACGATAGTTTGAAGTGGGAATGGGATGTGCACACGCAAAATATTATAGAGAGCTGTTAAATTTGAGTAAGTGTGTGAGAAATAAAAAAGGAAACGACGACGGTCACTCGTTTGTTTCTTCATTTGACAGACGTGATAGGTTAATCCAGTTTAGCTACATCCAGGCTAATCACATAGACACTTCTGCATGTATCCTGACCGCCAAGTTATAGAGAGGGTTGTTAAGCACATGGTTAGGTTTGCGTTGTTTCGTCCTCCAAGTGGAACGGACTATTTCAACTAATGCAAGTTTGAAAGCGTTTCATCAAGGCATTTTTCGAAAAGTGTTAAAGTAGGGGCAAGGATAACGTGAGTCGGAAGGGCATTCCAGGCACGGGACACACGGAGGGAGAAAACGTTTCGTCGACAATCAAGTCGACTGTAGTGCGCAGCCAGTTGGAGCTGATGGCTCTCAGGTTGGTATGTTGGCTCAGCTGCAACAGATTGCAGCATGCGTGAGTTGGGTTCGTTAGTATTAAGTAAACCATCATTAGGTCTAATCGCTGACGTCGATATTCACCACTGTACACTCTCAGGGACTGCAGTCTGTGTTGATAGGAGTGGTGAAAGAATCCTCTAAAGAGTTTGGTCGCTATATGTTGTGGAGCTTCAAGTGCATTGACGTCGCGCCTGCGCCAAGGACGCCAGGCATGGATCGCATATTCCACGTGAGGCCTCACGAAGGTGTTCAGGATTTGTGGAACGATTGATGGCTCAACATTGACGAAAGCCCTCCCTAAGAGTCCAAGATGTTGACTGGCTCCTTTTGATGCCTTTTCAGCCTGTCTTTTACAAACAAGGTCGTCCTGCACGATCACCCTGAATTCGTTTTCTTTGGAAGGACGTTGTAACTGCTGTCCCCCAAGTCGATATGCATAGATAAGCTGATGGCGTATGCTTACGACGTTGCACTTGGTCACGTTGAACTGGAGCCGGTTGTCGGATGACCACGCATAAGTCCTGTCGAGATCGCTCTGCAATGCCATGTGATCATTCGATGTCCTGATATCATGCCAAATTTTGATATCATCTGCAAATAGTAAGAAATTCGACTGCAGTACACTGCCAAGATCGTTAATGAATGTGAGGAATAAGCGTGGCCCCAGTACCGGTCCTTGAGGAACGCCACACTCGACGTCAACTGGGTCGGAAATGGAGCTGCGGACTCTCACATTCAGCTGACGTTGAGCGAGGAAGTTGCCTATCCAACCGGGTATAGGGTTACCGATTCCATAGCTTCGAAGCTTTTGCAGGGGAATGCGGTATTCCAAACGATCGAACGCTTTCGAGAAGTCCAGGTAGACAACGTCGACTCCCACTCTGGCATCGGCTGACTCTGTCCAGTTTGCTCGGGCTAGCAGCAAGTTTGTAGTGCAGGATCGATTTCGGCGGAATCCGTGTTGCTGTGACACTAGGATGTTGTTGCTCTCAAGATATCCCATGAGCGCCTCTGCAATTATGCGTTCCATTACTTTGGATAAAACTAGGAGGAGAGTGATTGGACGGTAGTTCGAGGGCTCCGAACGATGAGCACTTTTGTAAATAGGAGTGACTAGTCCATGTTTCCACATTGTCGGAACCTGCATTTCGTCGAGACAAAGTTAAAAGAACCGAGCTAATGGTTCGGCAAGGTTCATGGCCGCTGTCTTCAAGGCTTTCGGTTTGATGTCGTCCACGCCAGGTGAGCTGTGCACGCGCAATGACCTTAGCGTTTTCATCACATTGCCTGCCGTGAACGATATGTGGTTTAACCCTGGTGTCGATGGAAGCTGTGTAAAAAGCAGACGAAAGGTTGGTTCACTCCGGAAAGTATGGATGAAGTGTTGGCGAAGCACGTTGGCTGCATCTTTTGCGGTTTGCGCAAGACCATCTGTTGCACGTAAAACCGGGATCCCTCGCTGCACTCTGCGGAGCTTGTTGACGTGTCTATACAGCAACTTGGGATTTGTACTGAATTTCGCCGCTAAGTTCTGTTGGTACTGGAGTTTGTCTTCGCGGATCAACTTGACGCAGTGGTTTCGTTGAGTTGTGTAAACACCCCAGGTCAGGTTACTTGGACAGGCTTTGTAAGCGCGCCAGGCTGAATCCCTTAATCCCATGCATTTTCTAGTACGGCTCCTCAGGAACGAATTCACTTGCTTCGGGCGAAGCACCTTGCTTTCTGACGCATTTGCCACTAGCTCAGTGAATTGGCTGACGAACAAGATCAAGGCGACATTGGGCGGCTTCTCGGCTAGGAAAGACCAGTCGGTTTCTTGAACGAATTTGGGCAGTTTATCGTAATGTGTAACGACCTAGGTTTCCAGGTTGTTCTCACTGACGTACTCCGAGTAACAGATATAACGATGTGGAACAAAGCAGTGGCTGACAGTATCCATCATTAGATTTGACTTCTAACGGTTTCTGCTACCTGGCTGCTACGAAACCAGCACTGATGATGCCACTTCGGATGGTAGCGAAACATTTGCAAACACGTTGCCTAGCTCGGCGAACACAATAACAACTGAAATGCAATGGGTTATAACAATTGGAAACCAATTTTACATCAGAATGATTACTCTGTGATCATCGTGTATGCTACATGCACCATTTTTGACTGCTGGAACGGTAATCGACTCGCTGCAAGATAGGACATAATCCTCACATAAAATCTTGGAGCGAATAGCTGTTAACTTGTTGACAGTTCGTCGCCGAGGTAATTGTAGAACTCTGGAGGAATTCTTCTTGAGCCATCAGATGGATTAGTATCAAATGATGAAAATTCATGGCGGACTTAAGCTTTCGTTGTATGTTCTAGTATGTGCTCGAGGCGCACTATTAGGCAGGCTTATTATTCAGGTGGAAGGAAGGGGCTAACTAACTTTAGGATTAAAATGCTGAGTGAAGCTGTCAAGACGCCCACGCAAAATAGTCACGGGTGATCCTTCAAACTTGATTGGCCTCAATGACGCCAGTTCTTCTGTGGCTAGTGGTCCGAATGAGCAGAAAATTCTTGCAAAATTTTCCAGTGAGAGCTGTTGTCTCCATGTCTAAAGCGCTCTGAGACCACAAAGCTTCGCGATCATTTTGCAGGCTTTGGTTGGTTTGCTGAATATGTCAGTGGCGGACTACACTGCTCTTTTAATCATTTAGAATAGCTCGGAGACGGTCTAACAATTTCGGAGACAGAGAGCGGAGATCCAGTCATTTAGAAGGCACCCAGTTATTCTATAAAACAATGGGCCTGAAGACAGAATCTCTTTCTGCAGGAAACTCAATAGATTTTTGACCCCTTGGACTGGAGCACTAGCGCACGCTGTTGATAAGAAGACTGCTTAACCAAATGAATGGTATGGGCTGCTGGCCTGTTGATGTTGAGCTTACAGTGTATTGGTTTCGAGGAGCCTCGAAACCGTCCGCGGATGCTACACAGACCCCGGCGTGATCAGAGTTGAGGTAGATTAACCAAATCTATCTTCATTCTCGTACCTTGTCGTTAGCTGAAGTTGGCTGCAATATGAACACTTTGTGGTAACACTTGCCTTGGTGACGTCGGCACACCTTGGCACTGCTTTTCCTCGAATGTCTGAAGTCCTTGCTCGAGTGAGAGACGGTTGCATTTTGCACTACGTATGAAGTAATTCTATGCTGTCAGGGTGAACCCCACGAAGTGCATGACGACCAACAAGAGGACGTTCGCATGACAGTAGTCGACCGACCCGTGCATTGATGTCTTCGGCAGGGAAGGCGTCAGGGGATGATTTCCGCTTTTGTCAGCAACCTGTGGAGTCCGCGATAAAAGTTGTTCATAACCGGCATGTAAGCGACAGATTCGCTTAGAGCTGGAGTAACTCGTAAATCTCCCGGGTTCAAACAAGAAAGGGAGCCGAGAAGCTAAATACGGTAGTATCAAACATAATAGAATTCAAATGTAATATGGGCATAACTCAACAGGACACGTTCAGTACCAAAACAATCGGGCACAAAAGAAAAGCAACACACTTTAATTTCTACCCTCCAATATGATCACACCACAGAGTATTGGGCGGAATTGGCTCTTTTAATGGGTCCAACAACCCTATGCGATTGCTTTGCTTTACACCGCATAGAATGATGGGTATAGTTTGTTCCTGAGCAAATGGGGAATAAAGAGCATAACATGGGGATAAGCACCTGTGACTGGAGAATGTCTCAAGTTGGTATGCGGTGGAACACTTGGCATGTTACACAGTATGGGCGCGGTCGTAGCTAACAGCAGGGTGGCCAGAATGAAAACACGTAGACATGGCTAGAAAAACAGTAAATGGCACAATAGTCCATGGGAGCCAGTATCAAATAAGGCTATCCGGAACAAACCTCTATACCCATGGTGCCCGTGGCAAGAAAAATATGGAGCATCTCATAGTGAATCGTACGAGGGTAGACAAATAATTGTTATCCGGAGCCACGGCAAGTAGCGCAGATGGGGTGGTAATCTGGCGTATGGTCTTGACATCCAGCCTGAAGTCTTCATGGTAATCCTCCCACTTGCACTAAGCACAAATGCGGTCATTTGCAAGGTAGACGAAGTTCATGAACAAAGTGTCTCTCTTGCAAGAGCTTTGAATTCAAAAGGCACACAATCATCTGTCAGTCGGGAACCAATCGAACAGTAAGACACTCATGAGATGCCAACCCCAGTCAAGCCAGATGCAGCTACACATGTGTCACTAGATATACGCAGGAGACATTTGCTTCTGAGCTCAGCAGGCGATGTCTACCTAACGAAGTTGCTGGAGTCCTGTAGTCCAATCTCAGAAAGGCAACAAAAGTGGATGCAGAGGGACAATTGGGTGGTCGCCAGGTGAGAATACCACAGATGTTCCTCTTCATCTGACTGTCGTACGGCCGACTATATCTCCCCTGTCGCTACACTCGCTGTGGTCACTTCAGTTCTTTACAAATATTCTTGTGTACGCCATTTTGAACCAGTTCGACATGCGCTACTCAGTGATTTCCATCTCTTGCATCTAACTTGTGTGGACCATACTGATACATCCGTTCTCAGTTCCCACACATTCTTCGTTGAATTCTGCTCCCGAAACCACATCACTGCTAAGCATTTTGACAAGAATAATATTGGTTTCACTCGGTAGGAGAGGCTGTGGACTCTCAGACTACCCGGTAACCATCTCTACAGTCGGCAGCCTAACAAAGTTACGAGATATTTTGCGTCGCTCACCTACTTAACATCGCGTCCGAGAGACTTAGGATAGCTGACCAACGCCCCGATTGCATTGTCGTGTAACGCGGTGTGCTTGTGTACACACCGCTGAACCCTGCTATCTGCGCTCGATCGCAAGATAGAGTGAAGCATTGAGACAGCCACCTGACCTGGCGGGCTGGCCTTGACGCCGGAGCAATCAATCCAGTGTCCTGGGTAGGACTAGCCATCATATGTTCATCTGCCCTGATGAGCGCTAGCAACCGAGCCGCGGTGCCTGAATGTGCCTGTGGAACGTGCACTAAGGTGGTCAAAACAGGGGTCTTCTGTGAAATTTGCTCAACCTGCAAAATGCGGGAAACCGAACCAAGCGAGTGCAGACTGGTCAGCGGCATGCCTGACTCATTTTGGTTCTGTGCGAAGTACAATACTGTCCAACTAGTTAAAATCTTAATTGCACTGTTCCAGAAGTACCCAAATCTGTCAGATGTAGTTGAGTAGATGCTGGGCTCCAAAGTAGCTTCGGTAAGAACAAGCATAGCAGAATGTCTGACACAGGTCTTTCTACCGAACTCCAGTGCAACTCAAAAACAACGCAAACAACAACTGAAAAACGCCGAATGCTACACAAATACAGTTGCACCTAGAAACACTGCAACTAATCCAAATCGCCTAAGCTTTCCAGAACACTTCACTCCAAGCCCATTTACAACAATTTCCCCCAAATACACTTCCTCTTACCAGACTTGGCCGAAACACAGGAAACATGGAAATACCGTTGGCAGCTAGGCCGTTGTTGCATCAAAATGCACTCCAAACTCAGACACTGCTGTTTCGGTTACCACACTCATAACTAATGTGAAAAGCAACGCCGCACGGATGTACAACAAATCGCTCGGTCTCCAAGCTACGGTCCATATTCGCAGGAAAGACACTCAGAAAAATTGCACTCCCTATCTAAATGATGTACCAATGTTCCTGAGTCAAAATAGCATTCTTTTTGGGGAAACAGGTGGATGAGGTGGACCAATGGAATATCATAAGTAATGTTCTGACTAAACCCTCCAACATGAGGAGGAGCACCCGTCAACCGAATTCCAATCATTATGGCGAAGCCAGGCTTCTTCGTGTTGTGTAAAACTCTGCCGAGGTGTCGGAAGCAGCATTACTTTCGACCGCTCGTCTACCGAACGAAATCGGTTTGGTATGCGTCTTACCAGACGTTCCAGGGGGCGACCGCAAGGTAGCAAGGCAGAGCTTACAACAGTTCCGGTCAAACACCTCAGCCAGAACTGAGTTCCCGAATAAAGGAGCATGTATCAAAATGGGTTCAGTGCGGACTTATTTAGCAAGCAAGCCCAACTCAGACTATATGTGTACGCAGGTTGCCAGCATCTTTGATCGGCAGGTACTTGTGGACATCGGGTCACCGCATTGAGATCAACAAGGCGTTTCGAATCCTGCTTCGCCATACTAATTCCCGGCTCCTCCGGTTTGTCGAGGTTATTGCCATTAATCGGATTAAGCCAGTGCTTTGTGTTCAAAAACAATTATCGGTCAGCCTCAGGCTGCCCTGGTTGTAGAACAAAGACACCCCTTTTTTCTCTCGTTTGTTTGTATGTATGTCTGCACCCACAAACTGTTATATAAAATTACCGGTTATCGTTATCAGCATTGATGAGACGATACGGACTGCATGCATCTGCCGAACTTCGTCTTCGAATTATGCTTTCAAGAACCTATTCTGTCCACGGAGTCCTCCCGTCTCACGAGCACGATAAATGCAAAGGAAAGGCACACGACCAGGAGCAATGGCGCTATATTTTAGAGACCCATGCTCTTGAATGACATAGTAGTTACTTCACTCTCGAGGCTGCCAAAATCAGAAAGCCAAAAACGTGCAGCCCAAGGATAATTAAGGTTGTGCTACTAATTATGCAGATGACACTTATGCTACTGGAACGTTGGCATTCACTGCGAAACACACTGTCAACCGAGCTTTCGTTCAAAGCAGCAAGCGAAACTTTTAGCCAACTTAAAGCACCACCGCAGCAGGTAAATAAACTACTGCTCTTATCTGAAATTCATACTCTGGTAGTAGACCTGAAGGAAGGATCTTCCTGATCTACCCTGCAGCCACTCCCCACGCATTACGCAAACCAAGTTGTCAGAGGGGCTAGTCACCATGCCACTAAAACCAACTCCAAGTGACTCCCCAATAATAGCACAAAAACGGCTAGCGGCCGGCCATACAACGGTCGGCACAATATCTCATACAAAAACACAAGTATCTCTGATCGTTGCTAAGAACCGAAAAAGTTTCTTACGTGTACACCAATGCTCAAAGGCTCCTCAGCAGAAACACCAAGCTTCGGTTGCGCCAGGCAACAAACGCTTGGGATCTCATCTTAATGGAAACTTGGTTGCACTCAGAGGTTACAGACGCCGGGATCGCGGTTCAGGGAATGTTCTTGTTTCGACACGATCGTCCCAGCAGGGGAGGTGGTGCTATCCTATCGTTGGCGGCATGCTTTTTCGGATTTGCCTGCACTGTGGCCAGCCACAGGACGCCTGCGCATACAGAGGTAGCATGGGCGGCTTGCGCTGCACCACCCACAACTCCAACCACACACCCCATATCCATTGTACAACCGAAGGAATAAGACCGGGAGGCATATGGATGAGAGCCACGTTTCATCAATAGAACCGGCATACCCTCCTTCACAGGCAAACACAAGCCCGCTGTATCTGGGTATCAATCGCACACAATGCGGTGACTTGACCGTGTTTCGCTCCACACTGAATGCATGGAACCACTCTTTGAGCCTAACACGGCCACAACGACCGTGCACCCCGTCCCCTCCAGCAACGACCAACTGTCTCCTGGAGCCAGTATGGACGAGGTAGTGGGTAATAGACAGATAGGCACCTTGTCAACATGCACATCAAGCGCAGCCACATCGGAGTGATCAAACAACAGCCAATCACTTGAGGGAAAGATATCAAAGAAAATAAATCAAGTAATGCATAAGGAAACGGTGACCTAAATTTTTAACTAATGAGCATATGAAATAAGTCGTCTACAAAAGAATCCGAGATAAGTTCACGAGGTCAGAAAGTATATTTTACGGAAATGCCACAAACACGAAAATGTTATTGAAATTAACTACAATTGGCTTAACCGACGTGTGCAAGTATATAGAAGAAAGTACAGGTAGACATTTAGATGAGAAAGCAAAGAATTAGGACAAAATTGAAAGCACATCACCTGAAATAAATAGACTGAGCATGCAAGCACGTGGTTAGTAAATCGAATGTTGCGTGCCTATAAAGGATGCGCCGGTACTGCCTACGTTCTCTGCAGGACCCGTCGTCGCTTCGGTAGTGGTCCCGAGTAGCCTCACTCATGGCTCACTAGGCCTGCCCGACTCAGGCATTCGCGATCGCATGTGCTACAGTACCATGAGTTCGATGTCGATGGAGTACAACCCATCGCTTCCGTACTTGCCGCTTTTTCTCTGCATGCACGAGGGCTTTCTCTTGCATCTCGACAGTGGCCTTCCTGATCAGATCGCGCCATGCACGTCGACCAACCGCCTTCGATTCCCCAGGCCTGCAATCAAGAGTAGAACGTGAGAGGCACACTTTGATCATGTCCTGGTATCTTAACTTTGGTATCCCCACATGCCACTCCCCAATACTCAGCTGAGCATAAAAGAGTTGTTTCGGTATCCGCGTCGAATCCATACGGCTCACATGACCGAACCACCTCAGATCTAAGCAAAAGTATGCAGTCCACTGCGTACATCTCACCTTGTCGAAACACTTTCGTGTCAGCAACTCTGTCGCACCAACCAGTGCGCCAAATCCGTAGCAGACACCGTTAATGGAACCGCTCCAGATGTCTCATATCTCGCCAGTACATCGTCCACGTTTCACTGCCGTAAAGAAGAACGGAGAGTACATGGATTCTTACACCATCAGCTTCGTGCCAATGGTAAGCTGATGGTTGTTCCACACTCGGTACTCTAGCTTCCCGAATGCTGCCGCTGTCTTTGACACACGAATACGCAGCTCAACGTGTAGCTGCTGATCAGTCGTCATCACACTCCCAAGGTAGCAGAAGCGGGAGGTGGTTTCCAATACTTCAGCACCAATGCTGATTCGCAGCACCATTGTAGATTGCACCTCTGGTGATGCCTGAATGAGACAGACAGTTTTGCTTGTGTTGATGGTGAGCACGAATTTAGCGGCTGTCGAAGCCATGGCATTAGTCATATGGTGCAACTCATCTGCGCTGTGTGCAAACAATGCGCAGTCGTCAGCACACAGCAACTTACGGATAGTTGTCTCACAGACTAGAGTAATCGCATCGAAACAACGGATGTTAAGCAACCCACCATCAATACGGTGCTCCACACGAACACCGTAAGTACAAGCCGCATCAAAAGCAAGAGACGTTTTCGCATGAAGATAAATATTAAACAGGACAGTGGTTGAGACACAACCTTACTTCACACCAGAGACAACTGCAACATCATCCGAGGTCTGTGCACTCAGCTGCCCACTCGCCCGCATGCTGCTGTACAGACATTCAAGTAAACTTGCCAACTTACACGAAAAACCAAACGTACACAAAACCAGTCACAATTCCTCGCTTTGTGCCATATCAAATGCCTTGGTAAAATCAATAAAAAGCTAGTACAACGGCTGGTGTCAAACGCTACACTTCTCGTGCAACCGACAAGCCACAAACATCATATCTATAGTGCTGCGATCCAAACGGAATCCACACTGCTCTTCCGCCACGTTCGGTTCCACAAACTGACTGACAAGGCAGTTGAGCTATATTCGGGCAATCAAGTCGCTCACACAACTCAGCAAGTTGATGCCACGATGATTCGTGCACCATTGTTTGCTCCATTTGCTATTGTACGGTAGTAGCACAAGGGCGTCCTTCAGCTCAGCAGTCCCCTCTTCCTCAATCCAAACGCGTTGCATCAAGTGGTGCAGCGTAGTCAACAACGCGGGTCCGCCATGTTTCAATACTTCAGGCGGGATCCCGTCTCCTCCGGCACATTTGCGGTTTCGCAACTAAGCAAGTTCTCTCTGTGTCTCATCCAGTGTAGGCGTGTCCCCCAGACTCGTCTTCACATCGTGTAACTTCAGACGGTTCAAAGTAGGCTAGCTAATTTCTGAACGGTTGTTCAAGAGACAATCAAAGTGATTTCGCCAGATCTGCATTATGTCTGCAGTCTGTGTGCAGGTAGCGTCTGAGCTACCATCGATCAGCGTCCTCAGCGGCTCCAATCTCGGTCCATACACCGCCTTCAAGGAGTCAAATAATTCCTTGTGTTGGCAGCGTTCGGCTTAGCATTTCATCTGCTTCGTCTTCTCCGTCCACCATACATTTTTAATGCGACGGAGCTCTAGGGTCAGTCGCCGTCGGTTAGCGAAACTGACTATTCTTCCCCAAGTCACGGGTCTGCCACATGTGCAGCAAATGCTGCATTCTTCTCAGACACCAATGCGCCGATCGTCGCATGGTTCTCATCAAACCAATCAGGCCGCTTACAGTTTGCAAGCCCGATGGTCTCCAGAGCAGCAGCTATTACCTGGTTGCGAATGTGGTGCCACAGGTCGTCCACTGTGGCTAGGAAGTCCACAAAAGACAGGCGTACAGCCATCGCCTTCTCCATTTCAATGCGCTCTTCCATTACCGAAGGAGGGAAAGTTACATTTACGCCGATTCAAGGCGGGTGTGCAATACATAGATCTACGAAAATATATGTACAGTTTGGTCCGCACCAATTTGTGATCAGTACCACACTCAGCTCCACGCAGTACACGTGTCATGCGCACTTCACCCATATCACGCTGACGTACGATGACATAGTGGAGCAGGTGAGCGTGACCACTCTGTGCGCGCGTCCAAGTTGCTATATCACTCGCACTCAGTGCAAACCGAGTGTTCGTGATTGTCAGGCGGTGAGTGGCACACAGTGAGAGCAGCCTGTCACTGTTCGTATTCGCTGAACCAATGCCATGCGGACCGATAACATCTGTTCACACCGATGCGTCACGCCCAACGCGCGTGTTTAAATCACCCAGCAGAAATAGTCGGTCCCTCCTCGGTATAGACCGTATCACGGAGGATAGCTGAGTGCAGACTTGATCACGCGTGTCATCAGGATAACACATGTTCGGACAGTACGGGCTCATAAATGTGGCAAGCTTACATCTTTCTACCTCTAGGCGAACAGTCATCAGTCGCGCGTTGATGTCTGTTGGTTCACCTACAAGCTGGTCATGGAGGCGATCGGATATTTCAAATCCGACCCCATGTCCACGTGGTGCTGAGGCGGTTTTGCCCACCCAGTAGAATGTGTAGCCAGCACCTGCTTCATGAAAGGTACCTTGCTCAGCGAGCCGGGTTTCACTGAGCGCCGCAATATCGATGTGGTAGGGTGCTACTTCCATCGCGACCAGTGCAGTGCGTCGCTCAGGGCGCTCGTTGGAATTCCGGTCCAGTAGTGTGCGCAGGTTCCAGTACTTGATGTCGAGTGCTTTGCGCGCAGGCGTACGATTGCATTGGTGGACAATGGTACGCGAGATGGTTGTTGTGCTTCGGAGGTTTGCTTGTTGGACCAACAGAACCTTTGGCTCAATAGCCTGACCCACAAGGCAGTGGGTGGTTTGGAGGTTTGCTTGAGGGACTCCACCCGGAGTCTTCGGCTCAATAGCCTTACCCACAAGGCAGTGGGGAGCAGATCCAGCTCGGGAATGTGATTGCAGAGACAGACTGAGATCTGCTTGATGACCGTCACACGCAGCCTTTGAGGTACTGGAACGATTTATATATATTTTGCGACCGTAGTAGGATACAGCTGCGACCAGGGCCGGACGCAGGTGGGTTTTGGCGGGTTTGCACTAATTTGTTCAGGGGCTGCCTGGCTTGAGGCGGGCAGTAGCAAACCATTGAACACGCGGAGGTGCCCTCTCACCGTCAGAGACAATGCGTGGCGCTCGTGCCGTAAGTTTATAACCTGTAGACCTGTTGTCACCCATTGGCTGGCTTGCCGAACAACCTCCTCGTGGTGCCAGCTGGGTGGTTCGGGATTTTCCAGTTCCAGCAAATGGTTCGGCGGCAGTGTTCCAGAACGTGGTGGGTTTTAGCCTGGCAAGCGTTCTCCCTATCAAAAGCCACATATGTCCTTTTAACAACACTGTGTCGTGGCGGACGTGACTCGCCACTAAGTAAAGTCACTGCCCCTTGCTTCATCCTAGCGAAGCATTGTATTCCAGCAACGTCACGCTGTACTTCTGGGGAGCATTGGGCCCCTGTTTGACAAAGGAACAAACGAAAGGCGTATGAACTGAGCAATCAGGCACCGACTCCCAATGGGCGCGATTCCCTGAATTCGCTCCGCTGCCTTGCGGACAAGCTATTCAGCCAAAGGCTCGGGGTGGTGTCCCCTAAGTCAACACCCTACTTCGGCTTGGGCAACCGGGTGGTATCTCGCCCTCTGAGGAAACCATGGACATTGTTGTGTTGTGTTTTATTTTACTATTTCTGTATTTTTGTTTGAATCCCATGGTTTCTGATGGCATTATGTCTATTCGTTGACTTTTGCATATATGGTTGGCGGCATCCGGTTTCGGATTTGCCTGTCCCTGTGGCAAGCCACAGGACGCCTGCGCCTACAGAGGGACCATGGATGGCTTGCGCTGCACCACCCACAGCTCCAACCACATACCCCATATCCAGTGTAAACCCGAAGGAATAAGACCGGGAGGCATGTGGATGGGAACCACGTTTCATCAACGGAGCCGGCCCACACTTCTTCACAGGCAAACACAAGCACGCTGTATTTGGGGAATCAAGCGCACACAAGGCGGTGGCTGGACCGTAGTCCGCTCCACACTGAGTGCATGGAACCGCTCTTTGAGCCTAGCACGGCCACAAGAACCGTGCACCCCGTCCCCTCCAGCAACGACCAACTGTCTCCTGGAGCCAGTATGCACGATGTAGTGGGTAATAGACAGGTAGGCACCTTGTCAACATACACATCAAGCGCAACCATACCAGGGATATCAAACTACAGCCATTCAATTTAAACAACAAGCTGAAATAAAATAAATCCAATAATGCATACAGATACGGTGGCATAACTCTTCGCTAAATTACCAAATGAAGTAAGTTGGTCAGCAACAAATCCGTGATAAGTAAGAAATGTCCATAAGTTACTTAAAATGCTACAAACGCAACAAAATTACCGAAGATAAGCGCAATTAGTGTAAGCAACATGGCCAGTTAATAGAACATTATTCAGGGAGGCAGAACAAACCAAATAAAGCGGAATGAAATTTATCCAGCTGAAAAAGACCTAGATTAAGTGTAAGTTGGTTTAGCCCAACTGCGGTGAAGAAGCATCAAGAATGCAACATCAGCCTCAGCATGGGGCATATATATATATATATATATATATATATATATATATATATATATATATATATATGGCTAGGTTTTACGGGAAGAGTGCCATCGACCACTTCCTAATCTCCGAAGATTATGGACTAGAATACTGGTAGGGCGCCCACACCTGACAGGAGAACGACTAGGGTCCTCAGCTAAAGCCTTCGATAAAATGTACACCTGAAAGGCAGCGGGTCTAGCACATGGCCAGTTCACTGACTCATGCAGATTGGTGTCCTGGATGTTAGCAGGGAGAAGGGGGTAACCCAGCTGCCGCCCAGCAGTCGCCATGAGGAGGCGCCCAGGACATGAGCCAATGGTACAACAGTAGCAACACTGGGTAGACTAACTGTCAGGATCTAGCCACCACCAGCCTCAGCGAACCGTAGGCCAACCCCTGGATGTTTCATAGACACAGGCCACCGATTCGCTATGGTGCCGTTTGCATCTCAAGCACAACGACCACTGCTTCGTGGCAGTCATATATCGCACCCCGTCGTCCACTCCATAAATGTATTCCCATCTAATCTCATCCCTGACGAAATGCCTATTCCAAATTACAGCCGTTTTCTTATTACCGGCGACTTCATCGTGCACGACTTGGAAACCTTTGCATCCCCAGCGAAACATACAAGGTCGAACTGCAAGAACTTATCGCAAGTATCCCGCTCTACCATCACGTCACCTCACCTACCGAGTACAGAGCTGATAAAAAACCATCGGTACTTGACCTCGTACTTACAAATGAAGAACTCATAATCGACAGGCCATTTATGAACACCCCACTAAGGTTAAAAAACCAAGTTAACATAGTTTATAACTAATCGTGTTATGCTGAATGTCTGGAGGAACACAAAGACGTAACAGGTAATAGAACATATGGCAACATCTTGAACAACCTAGTTGAGACAACCGATTGGGAATCCTTGGAAGATGGCTCACCTGACAGCAGCTGGATTCAGTTTGTTGAACGCTTCAGCAATCTAAGTGCAACTGCTTCGGAAACAAAGAGAGTTCGCTCAACCAGTCCGTTGTCTTTTATCAGAAGTAGAAACCGTAACCACATATCAATAAGGAATGCAGCTTGTCACACATACTGAGCTCGTCCTAGTCCCGAAACCTGGAGCGATTACGTGACCCAGCGTAATCACTGTAACTTGTGTGTCCGTGAGGACAAATTGACTCACCAACAACATTTGGCCGGTTAAGTTGCGTGCAACAAAAAGGCCGCTATACAAGCACGGTAACATCATCCAGAAAGTGAAGTTCGATATCCCCCATCTAACACGTCATTTGGAGTGGCACAGTGTGAAGAGCTACTAAACGCCCTACGAATGTGATATGCTACAAACTTAAAAGAGACGTCCGCCAGGGTTACATACCCACATCCCTAGCTCCAACTTCAACACTCACCAACATCGATTTTATTGCCACAGCTTTGATGAAGCAACTGCTCTCATTACGCACCTACAGCTCTCCCGGAATCGATCATATTCACCTAAGGGCACTGAACGTGGCAGCAACAACGCCGGCCAGGCCATTATCACATTTCTTTAAAAGATGCTTGGATAAACAACTTGTGCATATTATGTGACAACATGGCATAGTCACTGTAATTTTTAAACGGGGTAATCGCTCGGAACCCGCCAACTATCGCCCGGTGCTCCTCCTCACTGTGCTCTCAAAGCTGGTGAACGAAACCATTGCTGAGGCTTTGGTAGACCATCTAAAACTCCACAACATCATATCACGCAAGCAACACGGTTTCTGTCAACACCGTCCATGCACCACAATCTGATTGCACGCAGTAATTGCACTGAAGCGGCCGATACAGGCAGAAGGACAGACGTCATATACCTCGAGTTCTCCAAAGCCTTCGACCGGCTGAACCACCTCATTCTACTTCACATGCTTGAAAGCTATGGAGTTGGTGATCCTGTACTTGGGTGAATCAAGAATTTCCTGCAGATCCGGCAACTGCAGTTCAGAGTTGGAAGTGGGCTATCCGATCCGATTTATGTCGAATGTGGAGTTCCACAATGAGCACTTTTGATGAGCGTCTGTTTCTCTTGTCCATTAAGGAGCTTACGCATTTGGTTGCCTCAGCTTACTTGCTGTTTGCTGACGATGTAAAGGTGTGGCTGACGATCGTTGATCCAGCAGATCACGATGCAATTCAGCGGGACCTGGACAGAGCGTATGGGTGATCACTGCACAATCTGCTCCAGTTCAATTAGGGGAAGTGTAAGTTGATTCACTCTCGCCACAAGCTGAACATCACATATAAGCTTGGAGACCATGTCCTGCAAGCAGTCACCCAGGAGCGCGAGTTTGGGGTACTAGTTCAGGCTGATCTGGGCTGCTCAGAACAATCCGAGAAGGCAACAAAGACCGGGAACCAACACGTTGGCATTCTGTGGAGGGCATTTGGGCGGTTTGCTCTCTCTATATGTTCGCAGTGGCTTAACACCTTCGTGCAGCCTCATGTAGAATATGCCATCTCGGACTGGAAGCCATGGCAAAAGAAAGACTCTTGCAGCGCTAGAGACTCCCCAGCGACGTGCCACGAAGCACGTCAAATGGTTGTTCAACCCTACTTATCAACCTAGACTGAGGACCCGATTATTATACAACGGCCGGTACTGGCGCCTGCTTGGCGACCTTATTTTGGCCTACCAGATGTTAAGGAACCCCAACCACGTCTGCCGTCACCTACTACAACTGATCCAACACACGAATCTGATGGGCCATCAGTCTGTAAGCCAAGCAATACAGTCGGCTAGAATGTCGACGGAACTTATACACTCATTTGTGTGTCATCCTTGTAACGTCCTCCCAAATTACGTTAATTCCGCCCATAATTTACCGGTGTTGAAATAACGTCTTGATGTCGCCCTAACCCACCTACACTACGAGATGTAGCCTGTGCATCTCGACGCACAACTAGAATTAACGTATACAACCCTGGTTGTCTCTATCTGCGTGCCTCTGTGTTAACACTGTGATGTGTCTACCATAATGATTTACTTTTTGCCCTTATAGTTTCCTATTCACCCTGTTGTGGTTCGCTTTTGATCATCCTACGAGACTTGTTAAGCATTCGCTTTTGTGCATGTAATATACCATTGTTCCACTGCTTTCTATCCACATCCACAGGTATCATATTTTACTAGCCTAAATGAACATCCGGGTCATTTCAGTGTACAGCAATGTCTTCAGTAACTTCCGTCACATCCTCAGTTTACTAAAGCCTACTCCCGTGTTAAATACTGTCCCAAAGAGTCCTCCGTGCCATTTACCTCTTAAAATATGTCCACGGCTCGAACGATTTGAGACTTCATAGCCTAAAGCAATCGTACCCAATCTCCGGGCCGCGGACCGGTACCGGTCCCTCGATCAAGTGGCACCGGGATGCTCAAGAAACATTAACACATTTCCATTTTAGGTACTGTGGAGTATTTCTCTCAGGTTATTGCGACTTTGCATGGACATGAGGTTAACGGGAGCTGAGCAGCTGCGAGCGACAGTGGCGTTGTAGCTTTGTGGAATGAAGGTGTGTATCGCTCTCCTCTCAGCACACCTGTAGTTTCTCAAGTTTAACAGTGCTTGGTATGCATGTATATTGTTTTGTTTTTGCCCTGTTTTCGTCCACATTTACTATCAGAGTTTAAGATTTTATTTTCCAGATTACATCTTGGTCACTTGAGCACTCAACATTAACCTACAAATTAACAAGAATGAGTACAAAACAGAAGGGGTTGGAAAATTTCCTTAGAAAAATAGAAAGGCCCAGGAAGAGACAGAAGACCCTTCAGTATCAAAGGAAGATAAAACTTTTACCAGACAATACCATGAGTACTGTTTAAAATCTAGATTTATCGGGACAGGTGATTCGCACTTATCAACCCGGCTCTGCATAGTTTGCGGCAACCGGCTCTCTAATGTGATAATGAAAACTTCAAAACTGCTTTGTTAATTGGCAGCCAAGCACCTTGTATTAAAAGACAAGCCCCTAGAGTAATTTGAGAGAACATAGCGGGCACACGAAGTACAGAAGAAATTTCTGTGGGCCACTACCATTCAAGGAGAATTCACCCTGTTGTGTACGAAAGATCAATTGCACGAGCCGTAGTATAAGGCCACTCCGGTAAAGGAACTGCTGTAATCTGCTCAATGTCTAAATGGGTGAGTACATTAAGGTGTCTCGAGGAGAAGGATGAACCAATGGGGCAACAGATAATTAGGAGCTTTGTGTGTATCTAGGGTTGTGTGCGCGTGTTTGTTTGGACTAGCCGTGAAGCATGCTGACATAATACGCAACATCACCTCTCCGCTTAATCGTACGATGCGTCGGAAGCATATCGATTCGGTCGTCTTTGTTCTCAGCTCGTCATGCGGAACTGCGTGCTTTGCGTGGGTTCGTCAGTGAAGGTTGGTGGCATATGCTCCTTTCGTCTGATACTTGTGAATAATCTCTGGGCGTTGACTGTGCGGCCATCCTCCAGCCGGTAAGTGTCTGGCTCACGTGCACGCGTAATTCTTATCGGATCTGATAACGTGGGCTGTCCTTTTGATGCAGCGTTTGCCTTCATGCGCACGAATGTTGCGGGCTGGAGCGGAGTAGTAAGGTTCTGGTAAATGGTCTGATATCGATGGTGACGATCTAACTCATCAGAATTATTGGTTGCAGGAATAGAAAGTGCGGCATTCAACTTTGTCCGAAGGGCACGCCCAAGCATGCGTTCAGCTGACGTTTTATCTGTGGCTCGGTAGTGTGCGGTTCGGTAAGAAAATAGTGCTTGTAGAACTGCATCCTCCCAACCTGTACGAGATAAGCGAATAGTTTGGATACCCTCTTTCGAGGATCGATTGAACCGCTCTCCTATGCCGTTTGCCGCTGGGTTATGCGACGTTGTACGTGAGTGCCGGACAGCGTAAAGTTGAAGGAACGAAAGAAACTCGTGGCTTGTAAAGTGCGACCCGTTGTCTGTCACTATCTTCGCTGGTAATCCGAAACGGGAAAACATGTATGTTAGCCGTGGAATAATGCTAGCAGTAGTCACCTATCCACACAAATGGACTTCCCGCCACTTGCTGTAAAAGCAGATCACTACCAAACAGTTCATTTGATGCTAAGGCGCTGAGCTAAATGGACCCATGATGTCAAGAGCTAGGTTGGCCCACTGTGGCATAGGATAGTCAATGGTTTATATAGGGGATGAAACCGGTCTTTACTTTGATATGAAGAGCAGTCATGAACAAATTTTTCTATTTCGTGTGACATTCTGCTCCACCAGAAGCATGCGTCAACCTTGCGTTTCGTACGAACGATACCAAGATGGCTTTCGTGAGCACATGACATGATCCTTTATATCAAGCTCCGAGGAGCCACAAAACTTTTCGCCACGCATTAAACATCCATCTATAGATGAAAATTCGTGACGCAACACGTAGTACGGACGAAACTCGCCTGTGATCTTGTTATTTTGTGACCAAGCGTTTAGCAGAAGCCACTGAAGGCGGCAGCGTGTCTCATCTTTCTGCGTCACCTTCTGGAGTTCTTCCTCAGTCAGGGCTGAGATTGGTTCATTACTCAGGGAATACACCAGTAAGCTCTCATTATCATCCACATTATTTTCAGTTTCGTTGAGTGGCAGTCGACAGAGCCCATCCGCTACCTGGTTTTTGCGTCCGGGACGGTATTCAATTTGAAAAGCTTATGTTAGCAATCGTGCATACCAGCGATGTATCCGAAGTGGCCTCATGCCATTTGTTCCCCGAGTAAGTAAGCTAGTTAGGACTGCGTCATCTGTACGAAGAGTGAAAGGTCTTCTGACAAAGAACAAATTCCACTTCTTACAGGCCCAAACGCAGGAAAGGGATTATTTTTCCTTGGCAGACTAAGAAAGCTCTGCCGTGGACAATTTTCTGGAAACGTATGCAATAACTCTTTCATGCCTATTTTGAATTTGGGGTAGTATAGCACCTAACCCAATGTTTGATGCATCAATAGAGACAATCGTTAGGCACGTCTCGTCGAAAATCGCCACGACTAGTGTGGAAGCAATGCAGCGTTTTATCTCGTCAAATGTCTTTTGTTGGGGGTGACCCCAAACAAATACAATTTTCTCCTTTTCTATTTCATGCAGTGGCTCAGCAATATTCGTGAAATCCTGCAGGTAACGTAGGTTGTAAGAACACATACCTAGAAAATGTTTTATTTTAGTGGAGTTCTGTGGACAAGGAGCCTCGGTGATGGCACTCGCGTTGTCAAATCTCGGCTTCATATCGTCATTTGTTATAATGTGACCCAGGAATTCAATTTCACTAGCATTAAATTAGCACTTCTAGAGGTTTAATCGGAGGTTAAGATCATGTAGTCGAGGTAACACAGCATGCAGTTATGAATCATGTTCTTCTGGAGTCCTATCGAATACACAGATATCGTCCATGCATACTATTTGACCAGGTAAATGGGCGAATGAGTGAAACCTAAAGTTTTGCCAAGCTGCTGGGGCTGAACTCAAGCCCATTGGCAAGACTTTGTACTGAAAGTGTCCGTCCATAGTAAGAAATGCGGTCAGCGGTCTTGACTTCTTAATTAGAGGCATGTGAAAGTAAGCCTTCCTAAGGTCCAATTTTGAAAATAATCTGGCGCCGTCTAGTTTGACTTAGTTCATCCGCGGTTGGAAGCACAAACTTTTCTACCACGATTTGCCGATTTAGGGCCTGCAGGTCATTGCAAATTCTTATTGTACCATCCTTCTTGAGGACTGTAACCATAGGGTGGACCCATTCAGAACAGTTAATGGGTTCAATGAGATCATCTGCAATCATCTGCCGTAATGCTGACGAAACAGCCTCTCTTCTGACCAAAGGAATTGGACGTGGATGAGCAATAGCAACCGGTTTAGCATCCTGCTTCCGACATATACGGTGAACGGAGGAGGGAGCGCGCCCTATTGTTTGTTCAGCGGTTTCGGATACCGTATCTGTAGGTCTGATAGGTTGATTGCCATTATACGCATACGAGAAGGCGTGACTCCCAGTGCAAACTTAGCGTTGCTTCCGACTAAGCGACGGTTATTTCCGCGTGTAACGTACCCAGCAACTGGTGATTTCATGGCCCCAAGTTGCAACACAATCACCACAAATCCCCGTATTTCTACCAAGGCCATTGTATGACTGTTAAACCGATAGGCTGGAGGATGTATAGGCATGTCATGTAGGTGAATGTCATAAAAACTACTCGGTACTATAGTGATAGGAGAGGCTGAATCAAGTTCCATGTCAGCATGTGTTGCTCTATCGGGTGCAATAACTGTAACAGTACAAATGTCGCGCATAGGTGGTTTAGGTTCTGGACAATTGGAACGGTAGTTAGGTGCAGTCATCATCATCATCCTCAACAGTAGTACATAAGCCATTTGAACTGATGCTTCGCTGCCATACAACCAGGATGACCTATGAAATAAAGAATAAGAAGAGGAAGATAAGGGGTACTTGCCTGAAAACCTTAATGCCCTAAGCAAACATTCAGGTTCAAGGCGCCTACACCTTGTGTAGACAACATACCGTCACAAACAGCTGGCTATCGTGCAAAGATAAGGCTGAATTTGTGGCAAGTCATAAAGAGGTTTGTAGGCTGGCTCTATGGCTAGTCCAGCACATCTATTGCTTTTGTTAAATTATCTTGAGACTGGAGCTTCAAAGCATCAAATTGGCGTTATCCCTCATCACCGAGTATGTGTCTGAGAAGTTTCAGTTCCTGGGCTTCAGTGTATTTAGAATCTGCAGGTAGTAGGTCAAGATAGCTTGTAAACGAGATGTACCACCGGGCCCATGCACTTTGAGTAGAACGTAAGGTCGGATCAGACCAGTAAACTGTAGGAGGATGTAATTCCACGAGGTAGGTTTGTACGCCGCGACGCCAGTGTTGTTTACGAAAGGTCAAATGCGCGAGCCGTAGTAAGAAGGCCACTCCGGTAAATGAACTACTGTAATCTGATCAATGTCTAAATGGGTGAGTACATTAAGGTGTCTCGAGGAGAAGGATGAACCAATAGGGAAGTAGAGAATTAGAAGCTTTATGTGTGTCTGGGGTTGCGTGCACGTGTTTGTTTGGACTAGCCGTCAAGCATGCTGACATAACACACAACACACCCAGAGCATTATATTTGTTGGCTAAGGGTATTGCTAAAGCGCGAACGCCATTCACTATCGGCGAAGTATTGATCATGCCATCCAATAAAGTCATTTACAGTGAAGTTTTAGGAGAGGCTGCTGTTAAAAAGATAGTACATCTGCCTTTATCGGTTAATATAGTAATTGGGCGAATCAGGGAAATTGCTGAAGACATTGTGCTACAAGTTTTGGAGAGGAATTATAGATCAACGTGATACGCATTCCAGGTTGACGAATCCACACATATCGACAACAAGACAATCCTAGTTGTTTAAGTGCGATATCCTTATCAAGAGGATGCACATGGGATTGGTTGTGTGCACTGTATTTGGCAACCGGGGCCACAGCACCAGAAATGCTCAACTCACTGGATGTTTATGTATCAGCCTAACTAAAATGGTCCATTTGCCTCGGCATATACACAGACAGAAAGGCTGCCATGACCGGATGACTGTCTAATCTAACTGCTCGGATAAAGGAGCTGGCACCTGAGAGTGAATCTACGAAATATTTCTCTCACAGCAAAATACTGGCAAGCCGGCAAATGTCACCGGAAGTTAATAGCATATTGTTTGGTGTCGTTGAGGTTAGTAACCACATCAAAGCACGCATCCTTAACTCCCACCTGTTTGTGAAGCTTTGAGAGGAGATGGACGCAGAGCACAGATTCCTTCTCTTGTATACAGAAATAAGATGCTTATCCAGAGGAAAATCGCTGACCAGTTTTGGAACTACGTGAGGAATTGCAGAGATTGCTCTCAGAGAATAAGTCACCGCTGGTAGCGCATTTCAGTGACAAGGTATGGGTAGCAAAACTTGCTTACCTGTGTGACATCTTCACTCTGCTCAACGAACTCAGTCTAGCAATTCAGGGGAAAATTACAACTGTTAACTTGTTGGTAGGCAAAGTAACTGCATTTAAAGCCAAATTGGAGTAGTGGGAACGGTGCTTGGACAGAGGCATTTCGGACGTTTTAAACATTAGCGGGAGTTTAGATGAGACTGACCCTGAGCATTCATTCTCCCAGTTGACGCACGATCACCTGCCTTTGCTTTTAAAAGTGTTCGAGCGCTACTTCCAAACCATAAAATGCGCACAAACGGGTAAGGAATGGATCCGCGACCCATTTGCTAACAAAGCAGGCGAATCTAGCATGTTTGTGCCAGAAGAAGATCAAGTGCTGGAGATTACAAATGTCGGCAGCCTTAAAACTACGTTCAAGACAACAGTTCTGCCGGTCTTATGAATTAGCCATGACGGATTGCCCTCAGATTTACACCACACCGTTAAATCCCTATTGACATTTCGACATCCTATCTGTGGGAAGCTGGGTTTGTTGAAGTGATTGCAACCAAAAAAGGTACGGCATAATCTGGACATAAGCAACATACTTCGGGGGTCATTGTCTCCTATTATCCCCCGGTGGAATAGTTTAGTTACAAAGAAACAAGCTCAGGGTTCGCATTGCTTTAACGTTCTATTGGGTTAATATTAAATCACGTTATATTCATTTTTGGTGTGACTGTATTTGCTTGTTATGGCAGGTCTAAATAAAAGTTAGTAAATTATTAAAGCAAAAGGAGCTAACATATGAACAATCAACGTCCCTCCCCCTCAGCGGGCCACGGTAAAATTGTCAAAGTTTGACCGGTCCGAGGCGACTAAAAGGTTGGGGACCACTGGCCTAAATAAAGGGTCACCAACTTTTTTCACGTCAAACAGGATAACTTGAAAAATTGAATGGCGTGGGCAGGAGTAAGGGAAAATGGCAAACGTGGGTTGAATAATTAACAAAATGGTTAGAGTGGGCAACATAATCCTTATGCAAATGAGAACGAGAAGAGAAACTGTGACAAAGAGCCAACAAAAACGCGAAATTCAGTTTCTACTTTTTAGTTCTAAGTAGCTTTATCAAAGGCTGGAATAAATGGGACCTGAACAAAAACAGGATGCATGAGAAGACACGAAATAATCTGAATTCAGGTTATCCCGTAAAATGTTATTCGTTCTTTCTCTCATAAAATTTCTACAGGGAAATGGCTGCGTAGAATTAATTACACAATAAAAAAGCAATTGAAACATCGGACAAGCTACGGAGCAGGGGCCATTAGGGTACGTACATTTAGTAATGCCAAAATGTATGAACCTCAGCATTTTGCGATTCCGGCGCAATCCGATTTTATCTTTGTGGCTGTAAGATGACACATGTATAACCTAGTCGGAGTTTTGTAGAACACGTCCTTCAAGTGAGCCGACCAATCCCACTAACGCGGCACAAAGGCTTGAGGTGAACAGAAACACGGTAAGGTGCACGAAAAATTGGTTTTCACGTGTGATCACTCACCTCAATGTTCCAACGATGTGGGGTCACTAATGTTACTGTTATATGTCGTCACATGAAACAATTATGAGATGGCTCACGCTGGCGTTCAAACATTGCAGGGTCTCTGATGACATAACATGCAGTGGCTAATGTAAACAGTACTACAGCTTAGTTATGCTAATTCAGGCACAGTAGGCAGGCGGGAGGAACTAACATCGTGAGTGGGATTCGTCCCGTGAGTCATAGCTTGGAGACCACTGGGCCAGACAGATCACGTCACAGTCAAAAAGTGAGACCTGACGTGCGAATTTGCCCTCAAGGTGACAACAACTAGCGGAGATGGCTCGACGTGTTTACGTTCCTGCTTACTCCTCTGGACAGTAATCTCACGTGTGTCAGCCACATAACCAGTCGAACCGACAACGTTTGGGTCAAGGCTACTAGGATAGACAATGCGGCAAACGACATTCACAGCATTGAGATGCACAATGGCACTCATCGTTTGCCCTCAGGAAACTAAGCATAGAGCTTCCCAACTGAACGTTAATTACGCCGCAAGAAGCTGTGTTCAGCCTGCACGAATTGGAATAGTAGTGTTGGGTGCCTCAAGGATCGTTACTTGGACAGGTTTATTCCTAGTATATATCAATGAGGTTGTTAGCGTGGTCCATTCGAACTTCCCAATATTTGCTCACATTGTCAAGATCTGGCAAGGCATCAATACAATAAACAATCAGAGAGCACTGCAGAGAGATATCTGAAAGGGCGGTACATGGTGCTCAAGAAACCGGCTCTAGTTGTTCTTGGCGAATTGCTAAGTCGTGTGCATGCGCCATCAGCGTATGTATGAATATCGACTTGGTGATCAGCAGTTGCAAATTGTTTCTCAGCAAAGCGATCACGAAGTAATTGTGCGTGATGACATTGCTTGCTCAAAACTGGCCAAGGTATGCAGAAGGGCCAGTCAGCACCTCGGACTCATATTATGGATTTTCGGGAAGTCTGAACCATTAGTCCTACTGCAAATGCTGTAGGCATACGTGAGGCCTTTGTTGATTACGCGATCCAAGCCTGGCTGCACTGGCGCAAACGCAATACTGATGAGCTCGAAGTCCCACAACGAAGAGTGACGAAATTTCCTAAAATAATGTTTTAGCTCCCCTACCAACACAAATTGCACGCCCTGGGATTATACAGCGGTAAATATACAGCGGCAAGAAAACCTCACCATTGTGTGCCTAATATCGACAAACCCAACTCAAGCATGCGGCGACCTGTTGCAATTAAACCACCAGCTCAAATTTGCCACGCAACACCGTCAGTCAAATTGATTTCCGACAATCTTGAACTTGCCGTCATTTTGCCCCAAAAACTGACGCTATACCCAAAGTGCATTGACGACACACTATACCATCCGCATTACGTGACGTAGTACGTTTCCCTCAGAGAAGGAAATAACACAAACTAGCCCTCATTATAACTTAGAAGTGAGGAAACAAGCAACAATGCTCGTATGAGTGGCTTGGTGAGGTAATTAGTCCCCTAATTTCCCTCTTTTTTCTTGTTATATTATTACTTTTGTTCTTCTAATCCCTGCTGCGGCACATGGCAAGCAATCGATATTTTCCCAATTATAAACCACTATTCAGTGAAAACCTCAAGGGACAAATAAGGTCATACTTTCTCTGTACATGTACGTTACTATTGCTCACGTGGAGGGATCAATTGCGTTGCAAATTGCAACACCTTGCTTGTCCCCAAAAGGTGTCACTTAATAGTACATAACCTAGTATGCTTGGAGTTGATATGGACGCCCTTATTAGGCTGAGAAGAGAGAATGCAGCGCAGATACATATATGGATTTGAAAAAGTCACTAAACCGGCTTGGGCAGATTGTCAGGAGACAGGGTGACACAGATGGCAATGGGCATGACTGTGATCTTGACGGAGACCGAGACGAACCTGCAAAGCCGAATTTAGCTATAATCTGCTATGTTGCCATTGCAAAGCCAGGAATTTATCTGGCACAATCTATTAGGAAGAAGGGTGCAGCAACATAGTATTGTTTCACGTCAGCTGCTCATTGGTAATGTGGCCACTTAGGTGCGGTTCAATATCAACTAATTCTGACTGGTTAACAAGGCACATTACCACGAATCAACAGATCAACGAGCGGGGAGACAAATGTGAGTAACCCAAAACAGCTTTGTGGTGGCTGTTCGCTGTTCTGTACACACTTAGGGAGGTCAACTTTTGAGAGTGGCTGTCTAGGTAAATTCGAAAACACTGGCTTTATAATTTGAACAATGAACAATGATTTCATACTGGTTAAGAAGCACGGCTTTATAAGCCCCGTTAGGTTGTCTATTGGGTTATAAAGAAACCATACTGAAATGAAAGAATACAGGATGGAGAGTACTGTCAAGTAACAAAGTGTAAGTGGCAGAGTGCGTCATCCAACCGACTTTTAAAACGTCTAGCGTAGGTGCAGAAACAACCGATACGGTGAGAGCATTCCACGGTCATTACACGCGAATAGAAAAGAACTTTCTACGGTACACCAGGCGGCTGTATTGTTCTACTACTTGCAAGGAGTGGCCTCTAACTTTGGGGTTACTGTTGAGTTGCAGTAAAGAGAAGCACACATGACTTGAATTATGCAAAATCAAATACTCCATAATCAAGTCGCCTCGTAGACGGTGATACCGCAAACTGAATACTCTCAAAAGTTTCACCCTCCGCTTCTATAGAAGGTGGCGTATTCCAAGGACGTATTTAGAAGTCTGATGTTGAGGTTGGTCCAGTGCAATGAGGTCGTGTTCCAACCATGGCTGCCAGGCTTGGACTGCGTGTTCGACATGGGGGCATACATATGCATTCAGCATCTGTCTGAAAGTAGTGGTGTCTACTTGGTCTCACATACGTTGTAGCAAGCCGATGTGCTAGTTACCAGTTTTCGATGCCTTTGTGGATTGCATGGAACAACGCAAGTGATCGTGTACAATCACACCAAAGTCGCGTTTGACGGATGATCGCTGCAGTACTTGCGTTCCTAGATTGTAGGAATAGGTACTCTGGTGTCGTATGGAGTGTCCCTTGCAGTTGTCTAGGTTGAACAATAACAGTTTTCAGGTTGAGCACTCATGTTCCATAGCTAGGTCCATAGCTAGATTCCATAGCTAGATCAGCATTCTCTTGAATCCGGCGCCATATCTTGATATCTTCAGCAAACAGCAAGAAATTTGAAGTGCTTGACCGTACAAGGTCATGAATGAATACCAAAATAATCGTGGACCTAGAACCGAATGCTGGGGCACAACTGACTAGACTGGTATAGGCGCAGAGAAGGAACTCCGGGCTCTGACCCCTTATTCCTGTTGCAGAAAAATGTTAGCGATGCTGCTCAAGAGAGGGTCACCGACCCCTCAATATTGGCGCTTGGAAAAGAGAATCCCACGATCTAGCCTATTGAATAGCTTCGACAAATCCAAGCCGAACATATAAATGGCCTCTCCAGCGTCAGCGGACTCAGTCCAACTACTCCGTGTGATTATTAAATTCGTTGTGCACCACCGCTGTCGACGAAAGGGGTGTTGCTGGGGAACAATAGTGTTTCACTTTTCTTGATAGCACATCAATGTATCGGCAACGATGGATTCCATGACCTTGGACAATACAGTGAGAAGAGACACTGGGCGGTATTTTTGAGCTCAGTCCTGCTACACCTTTGTGAATCGGAGTTATTATTCCAAGTTGCCACATCACAGGCTTCTGGTCCTGGCCTAAGCAGCGCTGAAAGTACTGTGTCAAAGCTTGTGTCAGTTGTCGTGCTATTGATCCCAGTGCTTCTGGGCGAAGGGCATGGACTCCCGGGTAGCTGTGGGTGCGCAAATCCGTCAGCTTCTGCAATACAGCTACGACAGTAAAAGAGATGTGAGTGAGTCCTGAAAGTTGCAAAACCGGTTGACAGATAGCCTGATGCTAAAACCCCCTGAAAAGGCCTTGAGCACTGGTATAAAGGCAGGATAGTTTTTCGGTCTCTAGGAGCCAACAGGTAGCCATAGTAGTCAAGTGTAATAGAATGTCCGCCGATGTGATGTGGCCGTTCTTCGTTTTTTTATGGGAGGATGACACGGCGATAGCCGCCAAGCACTATGAGCCGAGTTCCACTCTCAGCTCGGGTATCTCTACCTGATGGGTCTAAACAAAGACGAAACCGTCGGTAGTGGAGTGCAGGGATGGGAGGGAGCCTCACCGAAACCCTCTATTTCGATGACGGTCCCAGTGACCGTATTGGCAGAGGCTGACTTCAAAGTCAACCGACGTCACTAGTGAGATTGCGCGTCGCAATCCAAGACACACGGCGGGTGCTCAAAAACCCGAAAATCTAGAGGATGAGACCTCTTTCGCAAACTGAGTTGTCCTAGGTGCCTCCCGTTCCTTGTCCGGAAATACTGCAGCATCCGGTGACCAAGGGGTAAAGTGATGCTCATACCTAATCGTCGGTAAGTTAGCTTTTTTAGGTAGCATATGTCTGGCTTTTGCAAACCTTCAGCTGCTTTTAACCGAAGTCTAGATGGATGGGTTTTCCTATGTCACCGCCAACGTTTTAACACTTCGGTCGCTGTCTGCTCTGACTGAACCCGGAGTGTTAGGATTCTTGGTCTGCTTCATTTATATTATGGGAAGAGACGTAGTCTTTCGCGAGATCGCGCTGCAACCTTGTCCAAGCAAAGTGTTCCACGGATTAAGCCTCACACTCCCAAATTTTAATTACTGGCCTCATGACTATCGTGAGAAGGAAGTTCTGACACGCTATAAATAAACATTGTGCTTAGAAAATCCAGCTTACTATGTCCATCCATGTATTTGCTTATTGTTTGACGAGTGATCCAAGGGACCTCAGAATAGATGCGTATCATACAATGCCTGTGTAGTAGCGCACTTGCGGAGAATGATACCTTTTCTACATCAGTGGCCGATTTCCGTGTTACCCTAATAATTATGTATTCTCCATAGTGTACAGAGTTTGGGTGACGAGTCCCTCTCACTAGGTTTATGGGTTTAGTTTTTACGTCCACCAAAATGCATAGTGAGTTCCACTAATCTCAGATAACGCACCCCCCACTGTGTTGGCGGTAGATTCGGGGACATTTGTGCACACTGCAGTCAGGGCGTTATTGTTGGAGCCCATTTTTGTTGAACTGTAAGGTCGGGTTCTCCTTAGGCCTGGCTGTATGCTAAGTGATGATGGTCTACTTTTTGCTGCTCTATTGGCGTTAGCCGTATTTGCAACAGAGGAGACGCTAGATGTAGCATCACGAGGGACTTCTGCAGCCATCTTTGGATACGTGACCGGGGTCGCGGGGGATTTGAACGCTGACAAGTACGCTTGGGTTGCAGATGCGGTAGACTTGGATTCGACTGACCCATCTTTGTTAATGATACAAGTTGTCAAGACAGGCTGGATTTGATCGATCACACGGTTCGGGTGGGCAGGTCAGGTCGGGTCAGGTTCCAATAAGGTTACATGCCACAGCCTAGCGAGCGTCCTGTTTCTTGCACCGGTAAGCGAACAAGAGCCCCTGGTAATTCAAATTCTGATTTACTTCCGCGGCTTCTGCAAGAGGTTGAAGCCAGAACAAAAGCACTCATTTTACTGTCACGCAGTACGTTGTTACAGCGACAGGATACAATAAAACTACCATAATTCTAGAAAAAGTTCAGGCCAGCATCTATCGAGACCTCTGCAGTGCTGCATTCTATTAGTGCGTGAGGCAGCTTATTCCAACTATTGACTACACGATTCATGAAGAATTTCGCCTTGATATCCAGCCTAGATCACTGATGTCTGAGCAGGTGAACTGTACCAGCTAGCTCAAAGAGTTCAGTATCCTGGGTACCACTAAAACCTCTCATTGTTTTTAAAGGTCCCTGTTAGATCCACGCTTAGTCTGCGCCATTCTAATGAATACAGAACTAAGCTCTCTAGGTGTTCAGCATATGGCTTGTCACCTAGACCCTCAGTCATACTAGTAGCCAGTTTTTTGTAATATGCTATACAGGCTACGTCTTTCCGGTGGTACGTACCCAAGCCTGAACACAGTAGTCTAGATGAGGTCTTACCACCGCTTTGTATAGGGGAAGAAAAATCCTCAGCTCTAGTGCTGTATAAACAACTGTTGAGGAGAAGCATTTCATTACGCGCACTGTTGTTGGCAGCATGCTTAAATTGCGCTGAAGGTTTGAAGTTGGTAGCAACAATGATGCCTCGTGCTTCATCTGCACGTCGCAGATCTAGAGGCACGACAGTGTTCATTTTGAGATGTCACTAACTGGCGTTTGCTGGCGTTTAAAGGCACATCACATTTAACCGACCAATTCACTACAGTGCGAAGGTCCTTGGACAGCATGTCTCGATTAATCCTGCTGACGATCTTCAGAACATCTGCAAGAATAGAATAGAAGTAAAGGCGAAGTGGAACCAAGTCTTTGATAAACATAATAGTTCAATAGTACCATAGTGTATGCTGGGATATAAGGCATAAATTTACAAGACCCACAGGATGGATATGCAAGAGAAAATGAAAATCAAAATGTACCATCGTGGAACGTGAATAATCAATGGTTATACCGTTGCACTTTTTCAGACTGTTGTGTAGCGTTTATCACTAAGATGCAAGTCTAAGAGTCTCTCGAATATCGTCATGTCTGGTGCGTGCACCACAAATCTTGGTAATGCCTTCTCATGAGAACAGATTCTAAGTGAATAAAACTGCTTTCTGCAATTCAGACGGGAGTATTGCGTCATTAGTTTCAGTCAGTTGCCTCGGCTTTGTTTCTAAGGGGCTAGAGTCAGCAGTGATGTACATGGATGCTCGCTTTCACTTAGTATCCGGTATGTGGGAGTGAGATCTCCGTGAAGCCGTCAGTATTCTAATGAGAATGCTCCAAGTACACCAAGACCCAGTTCGTAGCTTAGACCGGATAGTCCACGCACTATCTTTGTGACTCTGTTTTGGGGTTGTTCCCCTAGGCAAATGTCTCGTTTTAAACATGGACACCAGGCTTGAATTGCATATTGAACGTGAGTACAAATATAGGAGTTAATCAGCGATGGTACTAGCCGTCGATCAAAGGTGCCGAGAGTTCGCCTCATAGGTCTCAAGTTCAAGTTCGCCACACTTGCTGCTTTCGAACATTGGAGTAAATTGCCAAGACTCTCTTGCATGATTATACCTAAGTCGCGTTCACTAGTCACATGTTGCAGGACGTGTTGCCCCAAAAGTTATGTGTTGACGAAGCTGCTGCGCACTGTCAGCAGGTGGCGCTTTGCAAGGTGCAGTGGGGGCTGGTTCGTTACTGCCAATTCCTTAATCCGAGTCAGATCTTCCTGGAGGACGAGAAGGTCGGATGCTGAGCGAATTGTTCTCCATATTTTAGCACCGTTGCAAATATTTGAATCGGAGATAGAATGTCTGTTGGAAGCTCATTAACGTAGACTATAAACAGTAGCGGACCGAGGACGGATCCTTGTGCTACTGCACTGGAGACGCACAGGCTTGCAGAGTGAGTGTCGGCTACTCTTACCTTGATGGTTCTGCCGTGTAAGTAATCTTCTAACCAGATGAGCTAGGAACCGTTGGTATCGTAGGCAGCAAGCTTTTGGAGGAGAAAGAAGTGATTGACGTTGTCGAATGCTTTAGAAAAATCCAAGTAATGCACATCTATGGGGACTCCTTCATCAGCTGCCCTTGTCCATGATTCCGAGTAAGCATCAAATTGGTTAGACAAGATCGTCTGTGTCTGAAACTATGTTGGGCATTCGAAATTATTTGTTGACTTTCAAAGTATCGCATCAATACATCTGCAAATACCTATTCCATCAGTTTTGATAAAGCAGGAAGGAGTGTAATAGGTCGATAGTTGGTGGGATCCGATCGCTTACCTCCTTTGTATATTGGGGTGATAATTCCACTTTTCCACACAGATGGGTATGTGGGAGTTAAGCAGACTCTGAAAAAGAGGTTGCAAGTGGTGCTGCTATGGTGGGAGAAAGGGTTTTCATTACTTTTGGGCAGACCATATAGATTCCAGGGGTACTGTACTCCCGGATAGACTGCAATTTGCTTGCAACAGCTGCTGGAGTAAAGGTGATGCTGGATAAACCAACGACATTTGTAGGGAGTTGATACGGCGAAGGTTCCATGGTACTTTTAGCTACCGAGCCAAGCTGCAGGAGTAGAGTTTTCACGGCATCCACAGCAGTAGTTGTTAGGCCACTGGCCGTCTTGAGTGGCGGTATTCCGGGCTTAACCTTTCTTTTGCCATTCCCAAATCTGTATAGTAGTTTGGTGTTACTCGTAAATTTCAGCACCGTATTCTCCTGTCATTCGTACTTATCGACTTTATTGAGCGATGTGCAATAGTTTCTGGTGACTTTATAATTCCGCCGTTTGGTATCACATGGGCTTAGCGAATATTGTTTCTAGATATCATCTCTTCTGTTGATCCATTTACTTGTTCCGCGCCGGATCCACGTATTGTTCCGACGCGATGCTTGTAATGGTACAACGATGCTGATTGCATAACCTAGTTAATTTTGTCTTTCATTTCATTTCACGCGTCATTCGCTGAACTATGCGTCTGTAGGTCCCAGTCAACGGTTGCTGCTATGTTGTGTAACTTAAAATAGTTCGTAATAGTTCGTTGAGTCCCTCTTTCTTTAGCAACAATACTGGCATAACACACATAACCAAATGTTAGAACTGAATGGTTGCTACGGCCCAGTGGAGAATCGTATACTACTGACTCAACCATCAACTCTTCATTAGTCAGGATTAAGTCCAGGAGTGATTTCTTTTTTGAATCGCGGTGTCTGGTTGGTCGCTGCACATGGTCATACAAACTACCATATGCACGAATTCGAGGAGTTTCGACTTAAATGATGATCCGTTAGGGGACATTATTCTACTGAAGGAACATTAAAGTCACCAATTATAAGATAGTGAGAGTACTTTTTTGAAACAACATAGCGGAGGGCCTTTAACAGAATGTTATCTCTGTTACTGAGTTCGGGGGCCTATAGATAACTGCTAAGAGGCAAGCATCACTCGTCTTCTGTGAACCAACATCTCGACCTGCTAGGTGCAGTCGGAAAAACAGTGCGTCGGGACTAACAAGGAAATTTTCTGTTAGGACCTCACATTTCAAGTCTTCTCGGTAGTAGAGAGCAACAGCGCCACCGTGAGATGCATGATCTTTTCGAATGACTGGCATCTCACTGATTTAAATCTGTGGATCAAGTATGTCGTTTGAGAGCCAAGTTTCAGTGACTGCTATGAGGTCCCAAGTTGTTGTTTCATGTCGGTGCTGCCGCTCCGAGAGCTTAGAGTACAACCCTTGAGTGTTGGTGTAGCAGCATTGTGTTTGTTGACGCATCAGGAGCTCGGTTCGCTGTGAGTGACCGGCACTATTTGTGCCGGTCTGCTGAAGTTTTTTGAAACGGTTGTTTGCACGGTTGGCTGATTCCCGATAGGTACAACTGAGGCTGGCTCATCTGTATCTGAGGTCTGTACTAATTGAAGGAATGGTCTTAGTCGTACTTCTAGTGGCCCAAGTTTCCTGTTGTCATGCCATGCTTGGATTGCCACTGATACCATTTCGGGCGTAGCCAGGGTAACTTTCAAAATTCGTAGCCCGCTACCTTGGTAGTTTGTAGAAGCATTTAGAAGGGTGACCTCAAAAACCACTACATTCTGCATGTCGTAGAGTTCTACGATGTGCCTCCATTCTTGGATGTCGTGCTTCTGTCGTTCACTACTATCATCATGCTTCAATTCTGGCACACGGTGAACCAGTAGCGCTATCGTCACCTCATTCTGACCTGACGAACTAGGGTTGAATCTCCGCTTTTGTCTTTTTGCCCATGGCCTGTCACGAAAATGCGGGCACTGGCAGAAGAATTCACTTGAATGTGGCTTGCTAAGAGAACGTCTTCCAGGTCGCGAGTGTTGCCAAACCTTACTCGCAGTAACCGAGTTTCACCTACGTGTGGAGATGATGGATTTCGTGAAAGGCATGTGAGACTAGTTGGGAGAACTTTCAGTCCGTGTGCGCAGGTTATTTCAGCCCACCAGTTTTGCTCCTCGGTTTGTCTACCTTTTAGCGATTCGTTAGTGGGTTCTGGGACGTTTGAACATATCACTGTCATCTCCCTTTTGGCTGCGTACTAATTGTTTGTTCTGCAGTTCCTTGTGAGCGTAGGTTTGTCTAGTGGGGGTGTCTGGCTTGTCTTCTGTGGACAATAGGCCAAGGCTACAGCAAGATATTTTACGTGTAATGCCGTTAGTTACACTATCTGTAGGGGTCAATTGTTGTTGCCTAGCTACTGACGTAGGTGACTGTGCAATTTGTACGTATCTCTGCATGATTTGGAGCATTACGTGAGACTTGGGAGACCGTTCAACCTGCCTGTTTTCACTGCTGTTTTTCACTAACAGTGTTTTCCTTTCGCTGGACTGCGTAGCATTGTTGCTAGTGAGCTTTTGTCTTTTAACAGGGCAGGGATTCGGGCTACGTAATGCATTAATCCGCAATTCGAGTTCTGACATTCCAACCCGCACTACCGCAATCAGTTCCTTCTGGTCTGCTGACGTAACAGCCAACGCTTCACATCTTATCGTAGGCGTTTTAACAATCATAATTATCGGACTATCTGAACATAAGTCACCGAACCATAAGCTATCTGTCGATACGCTGTTAGCTCCGTTAAGTGTAAGGTTCACATATGTCGCGTCCTATGAATTGGCACGAAACGAACACGTGATTTTCGAGCGGATTTCAGTTCCCCGCTTGTCTGAGCTACGGTTGACCTTGTGCTTGTTGCTCACTTGATTCTTCTCCGGCCCATGGATCAATGGTCGGTATGCTCTTTTAGGTTGCGCTGCTCACGCCTTTTGGGCTGCCACAGTTTTCTGCTCCGGTCAGCGGATTTGATGCTGATGCATCACTAGGCGCACAAGTAGCCAAAATCACACAGGTTTTGTGCATGAAATGCGCGCAAAAATATGGTGGTAACATGAGATGAAAAAATGCTTGTACCTATGGTATGCAGTGGTGCACAGTAATAAGTTATATATTGTCTGACAGCCTTAAAGAAGCCCTGTCGAATGATATCTCTAAGGTACTGATGAAACTCAAATAAGCTGTTACTCAAGTTGGACTTAGTGAATAGACTTCCGAAGATTTTGTTTGTGGTGTACCAGCGTGTCGTTGGACTTACCTCAAAAATATAGACCCCCTTGGATAGAGCTCAGTGATCCAAATCGATTGAGCGTGCTTTCGAAGAGGTGGCACAAGAATGTGTGGGGTTAATTCCAATTTAACACAGAGCACAGAATTGCACGATTGGCACGCACACGCTGACATTAATGGTCCTAATACGGAATCTTGGGGAACGCCACTTCTAACGGTGCCGATACTTGCTCTAGCTTCGTTAGCCCTAGCACGAAAAGTTCTACCGCAAAAGAACACTGCAATCTAAGTCAAAGTTGTGGATGTAATCAAACTATTCCAATTTCACTAGTAAGAATCGGTGGTTAACCGAGTCGAACTTGCTAAAGTGAAGGTAACACTTTAACTGAGATTCTATCATCAAGACAGCTAGTTATTTCATTTAAGTAAAGAAAAGATTGGTAAGGCACGAGTTTTTCTTAAAAAAACCTTGCTGCTCGGCCCCAATTAAGTTGTGATCAACTAAGTGCTCACATATTCGTTTTCGACTAAGCATTCCCAAGCATCTGAGTTAAACGCTGGTTAGACTTACAAACCTGTAATTGACGAATAAGGTTTTGGAACCTTCTTTATGTACGGCTACAACAGTTGCCCCCTTCCAGTTCTGTGGTAGCCTACCTTCACAATTTGACATAGAGAAAATCTCTAAGACAGGGTATTGGCATATGTCAGACAGCGGCTAGACAATGGCAGGATGCACATTGTCAGGTCCAGCAGACTTATGTGTGTGTAAGACAGCCAGTACTCCATAGACTTTCGCTGCAGCAAGCGGAGTATCCAGTATTGTATATTATTTTAACAAAATGAAGGTGAGGGTAAAGGAAGCCCATCTGCCATTCGATGCGGTTGTTGGAAAACGCTCGGAAGCACCTCTGCTTTGGCTACATCCTCTATGATGTTATTGCCATCATGGGCCAGTAAATTGCCAACTCCTTGCCTTAAAGAAGGCTTGGACTGAACGTTACCATGATAAGCTTCGGTTTTGCTTTTAAAATTTGGGCAAGTCTGACATCATAGCAATAATTCGCTTGTCGCTGCATCTTTATTGCTGCCTTGCGATATTTATTATGCTGCAACCAAGTGGAACATCCGCCTGACTCTTGTAAGAAAGTTTGCGCTTCTTTATCGCACAATCGATTCTGCGGCGCCACCATCTATGTTTATTGTAGTGTTCCCCGGGGCCCAGCGAGTGATTTCCAGGTCCTGAGTACCGCTTATCCATCAGAGCTACGGTCTGTTTTTGCCTGGCGTGCTTCCGATATTGAAAAAGATAACGGCCATAAGGAGCTTGTCAGCCGTGGTTCGAGCGAAGCAAATTTTGCAACAGTACTTCTCTTTGAAGTCACTGTGTTATCCTGGTACATACACGCTTCCAGTGATATACTCCTAAATTTCGTTCATTGTTGTCTTCTGCTAACCGGTCGCACCTTGGGCCTAGAAGAAGTATGCTTTTGACTGGGGGAAAGGTCGAACACGCAGTACCAAATCAGTGATCGTCTTGGGAGTTGCTTCACATGTTGTTGGGCACAAATTGCACATTTTTGGTGGTACCATTTGAAACAGAAGGGAGCAAAGCAAACCAAAGTTAACTAATTTGTTACATACTGCTGGCTCGCCCTTATACTTCTATTGGAGCGCTTTTGAATTCGCAGCTACTTACATCCTGATATTCGACATACTGTTGCTACGTTATGCGACGCAACGTCTAACCGTTTTATGTAGGGTTGTTGTCGTACCATTTACGATCTACAAGACCTTTGGCTTTATGCTGTAAATAAGCGTCCAGACACAGCATCTTTACTCCACCCTTAAACTCTATTCGACAATTTCTCTTGACAAGCCAAGACGACTGAACCACACTGCGAGACTCGGCCCCTTAGTCTCCTATGTTTTATCACTTGCGTAACGCTCTACTGGCTCCAATTGCTTTGGCGCTTCACTGTAGACGGTCATCCAGCCCCACCTTCTGCTTTTATTACTCAGCCCGTAATCATCCTCTTCTCCCAACAATGAAGCATGGCTGAATTACACTGCGGGACGCGGCGCCTTAACTTCATAAGTGTTCTTGCTCACATAGCCACTTACTTGCTTAAACCCATTTGATACTTCCCTGTAAAACGGTGTTTACCGCCACCAATTGCTTTCCACCACTCTATTTGTATTAGCTTGTGTCGTTTCTTAAAATGGGGTGATAGATTCACCATGCGCAACGCAGCGTCATAGCTTCGTATCCACTGGTGTTCACGAGGTTTTACATTATTAAACACCTATTCATTTTGCTATAAACGGACACACAGCCCCACCCCTTGTTTGCCGTTACTCAGCCTACATTAGCTATCTTCCCATAGAAATCTGGGTGGATTTAATCATCCTGCGCGTCGCAGTGATTTGGTTGGTGACATCCGGTTTCGGATTTGCCTGTCACTGTGGCCAGCCACAGGACGCCTGCGCATACAGTGGCACAGTGGGTGGCTTGCGCTGCACCACCCACAACTCCATCCACAGACCCCATATCCAGTGTAAACCCGAAGGAATAAGATCGGGGGGCACGTGGATGGGAGCCACGTTTCATCAACCGGGCCGGCCCACACTCCCACACGCGCAAACGCAAGCCCGCTGCATTTGGTTAATCAAGCACACACAAGGCGGTGGCTGGACCGTAGTCCGCTCCACACTGAGTGCATGGAACCACTCTTCGAGCCGAGAACATCCACAAGGATCGTGTACCCCGTCCCCTCCAGCAACGACGAATTGTCTCCTAGAGCCAGTATGGACGAGGTAGTGGGTAATAGACTAGCAGGCACCTTGTCAACATGCACATCAAAGCGCAGCCACATCGGGGATATCAAGCAAGAGCCAATCACTTGAAAGGATAAGATGAAATAAACTAAATCGAACGATGTATATAGATACGGTGGCGCATAAAATATATTGGATACGACCGAATCCGCGATAAGTTCAAGCGGTCAAAAATATACTTTTATGAAATGCCATAAACGCAAAAATGTTATCAAAGTTAATTACAATTAGCTTAGTGACGTGTGCAAGTTTATAGAAGATAGTACAGGTAGACATTAATATGAGAAAGAAAAGCATTAGGACAAAATTGCAAACTCGCCACCTGAAATAAAGAGACTTAGCATGCAAGCACGCTGTTAGTAAATCGAACGCAGCGTACCTTCCAACACTGCACCGGTTCTACCTACGTTCTCTGCAAGACCCGTCGTCGCTTCGGTAGTGGTCCCGAGTGGCCTCGCTCATGGCTGACTAGGCATGGCTGACCCAGGCACTCGCGACCGCATGTTCTACAGCACCATTCACTTGATGTCGATGGAGAACAACCCATCGGTGCTCGCCGCTTCTACACTTGCCGCTTCTTCTCTGCATGTATGAGGTCTTTCTCCCACACTTCGGCGACTGCCTTCGTGAACAGATCGCGCCACGCACGCCGATCAACCGCCTTCAATTCCCATGACCTACAAACAAGATTAGAACGTGAAAGGCTCACTTTTATCATGTCCAGTTAACGTAATTTTGGTAACGATTTAGCCTCGTATATACAGACAATCAGGTACCTTATAGACCCTGCAACGCCTTGCATTTTCCGCTGTTATCGGACTTCCAGTTCCAACTCGCATTTTGCGTATTTTTCGCCGCTTATTGTTTCTTAAGAACTCATGTACATAAAACTTATGGAAACGAAGATACACAGCACATAATAATTCTACGGTTAATCCTTTTTTGCATGTCCACTTTCTTTTGAACGCATCCATTTCATCTCTGTCTGACTGTCTGTTCGGCTGCCTGTTGTCCGTTGCCCTTCTTTCCGAGTGGTTCGTACATGTTCGCTGGCACACGTAGAATCTTTCAGTGATGACGGATGGTCCTTAATCAGCGATTCTGACCCCCACTTCAATGAGGCTCACGATTCGTTCAAATGGATAAGGATGTGAATTCAACGCGACGCAAGGGGCTCAGAATACTGAATACTGTATTATAGAGCAAACAGAAATGAATTCTGTACAACTTTCGAAATGTGGTGGAAAATGTTATAAAAGTTGTCAGCCGCGAATATCGTTGTCGTTCTCATGTAACGTTTAAAATAGTTGACTCGCGATATTGCACGACTCACAAATGTGATATGGCATCGTAAGTGTGTAATCGTTCTCTGAATCGAATGGTGGTAAAATATAAATCCGACAACGTTTGGAAATGCTGCACAGATGTTGCCTCAATCACATGTTCAGGTAAACTGTTCGAAATATTTACCACTCTCCGTTTGAAGCACAGTGGGTGGGGAACACATTTCACATCCGGCACGACAAGTTTGGATCTGTGTCCACGTGTGCTGCATGGCCCTCGTAAGTGCAGCATTGGTCTTAGCATTGGGAAGTTACCGAGATGTAGAATACCGTAGGTCATAATTAGGTCGACTAGCACCCGACGGTAGGACAAGGTGTAGAGTCCTAGTTTCTCGCACCGGTCTTCATACCCCAAGCCACGTAAACTCGAGATTAGCCTAGTATCAACGTCTTAGACCCGTTCGATCTTTTGTGCCTTGCCTCGGGTATTCGGGAAGTAGGCGGGCGAATCGTGCTCTAGCATTGGTCTGAGGATGGAAGAGAACAGGCGAGTGACAACCTCTTCAGACCATGTGCCGAAGCTATGTTTGAGCGCTCAAAGCATGCGCAGTCCGTGACGATATAGCCTGTTCGTGTTGTCCACGGACTTCAAATCGTAGCGCGAGAGGACACCTAGGTCCTTTATGAAGGGTGTGGGATATAACGGTTGGCCGTCAAGAGTGTAGGTTCGGCCGTCAGCACCCTTCCACAGGCTCATAAATACAGACTTGACTGGGTTGACCAGGAGATGAACTTCTGAGGACCTTGTGGATAGGTGGTTGAGGTCTTGCTGAAGTAGGCGACAGTCATCGGGAGCGTCAATTTCTCTCCAAATCTTCGTGTCGTCCGCAAACAAGGTACACGGTGACCGGAGAAGCTGCGGTAGATCGTTGATGTGGATCAGGAACAGAGTGGGCCCCAGCACAGTGCCTTGAGGCACGCCACTTGTAGAGGGGTACCAGTCAGTTAGATGGTCGTCGAACTGTACCCTCCACTTTCGTCAAAAAAGAAAGTCGCGGATCCACTGGTGCAGTGAGTCACCGACACCACACATCCTGAGTTTGTGAAGGAGAACCTCATGGTTGATCTTGTCGAACGCTTTACTGAAATCGATGAAAATCACGTCGACAGACTTCCCCTTGCTTATTGCCTACTCATGCCTGGTCACATGTAGGTTCGTAAAGCATGAGCAGCATTGCATAAAACAGTGCCATGCGGGCGTCAGGACCTCTTTTGACTGTAGCAACTGTAGCAATCCCTTCTGCACGAGGTTCTCAGCAACCTTTGTCAAAATATGTGTCAGACAAATTGGCCTGTAGTTGTCTACTTTGCTAGGGTCGCAGCCTTTCGGAATAGGCTTCACCACTGAACATTTCCAGTCAACCGGCAAAGAACTTTCGGACAGCGACCTGTTGAAAAGGTCAGTCACGACAGGGAGATGATGGACGAAAGTGACTTGAGAACCACTGGGTGAACCCATTCAGGTCCGGCAGGTTTGGTGCCGTCAAGGTTGGCGAGTAGTTGACATACTTCTTCAACGCCGCAATGCAGACTATCGAGTTCGGTAAAAGTGGTACACGTCGAACTCTGAACAGACGCCTGGTTATTCGCAAATACAGAAGCGAAACGGCCGGCATCGCGGACGCACGTTCAGTGCTGGAGGTTAGAGGCTGTCCATCCGGGTCATCCAGCACTGGCACATCACCTGACGGCTTCAGGCGTTGCTTCACGTATGCAAAGATTCGCTTTGGGGCGGTCTTCTTGGATACTGCGCGCTGCTCTTCGAAATGTTGGTGCTTATCCATTTTGCACTGTTGCAGAAGTTCCGATGACTTCTTTACCCTTCGTAATCATTGGCAGAGCCAGAGAGGAGGAATTTGTCCCACAGTCTGCGCCGCCTCAGAGCCAGGTTTCTATACTCCTTGTCAAACCAATGAGGCTTAATCGGTCCAACCTTCCGACATTTCATTGGCACAAATTGGGAACACAATGGAGTCTGAAGCCATATTTTATGACATGCAGGTGAAATGTTGACGACAGATGATTGTGGATAGCGACGCAAGTAATCGGCTCGAGGTCAACTAACACAAACTGATCGACACACAATTTGAGTCACTGATTCAACATCTACTTGAGATAAATATCTATATCATCATTTGCATCTATCGCCATCTTTGCATTCGCAAGACAATTTGCTATTTCACCAGGTAAACTGCTATCACAACTATATTTCATGTCATGGATTGTAAGTATCTACTCAATTACATTGTCGGGACTAACATTTGATCAAACAGTAAATGTCCCGTATCTGTTAGTACAAGACAGAATATGCCTCGCGTAACATCGAGAATATATTTTAGTTTAGTTTAGTGTATACAGTAAGCCAGTTGACTTTGCGTACCTTTCCGACTGGCCTGTTGCGCACGTTAGTCAGACGGATGGATGAGGCTAATTCGTTTCTTGGTCACACACCTCAATGTGGAGTGCGAGGGAACGCCATAAAAACAACCTGCTCGTTAAATTCGAACTCGGGAGAACTTGATGACCTGTCACGATGCACGATGTGGGAAGCTTGTCTGTTTTCACCGGTCGGATTACTTGCTTCGCCATTTTTGAATACGCCCTCCAATCTGCCTACTGAGACAAGGTCCTGATCTGCCAGTGTAACTGCCTTCCCAGTTACGAACACGTTGTAAGTGCAGTTAGTCACGGTGGAGACAGGTTGAGTAGGTTTAAACTAGGTGGAGAATTTCGGCGTTGCTTTCTGCGATATCTAGGCTCCAGTCGCGTTTCGTTCTTGTTCGGTCTTCTCAGGTAGGTGATGTGATCTGGCAGTAGAACTGAGTACAAAGTAATTGACGGATCTCCTCATGATCACTAAGCTATTAAGATCCGCGAGCTCAACTCCTATAACTGTAACGTTTCGCTCCTATCTAGGCGGGATGAAATCACACCAACTGGCCTAGGATAATTAATCATTGCGTTTGTTTTACGTCACCGTTTCTATCCGAGTTTCGTTTAGGCAGCTCGCTCATTGCAAGCTGATTTCTTCTTAAGTAAGCGACTTGTTGGTCAGTCAGATGCCACACTGTTGTTAGAATTCGATTCCAGTCATGACACGTTGTGTTGAGATCGCTAATCTACAGTTATTACAGAATGGAAATTCTTATGTTCAACCAAATCTGTAGTTAACAAGCAAGTTTGCTTGATGAGCATTATACACACTGATTTAGGAGCGATGACGAGATGAAACTTCGGTGTTCGTTAAACAGCAAGTCGTCATACACGGTGAGTACGTCTGGATAGTTGAAGAATGGTATTAGTTCTTTCACTAGTATTAGATTGCTATCCGGTAATCCTCTCGAAATCACGATTTGCAGAGATGCGCACGACGTGTCTACATTCGGATGGCGTCTCATTTCTTCCAGGCGATATTCCGTTACCGACTGCCGTTATATCAAATATACTGCCATTTCCTCCTGCCGGTGCTCTAATATCGGAATATGAGTTCCCGACAGAGCGTTACACAGGTGTACAAAATATCCGTGTCGTAACTTGGATCCGTATAAACAATCGTTGAAGACGTATTGGGACACTGTGCATAGGTTTACTTGCTACCGACGCGAGTGTTTTATGGTCAATATACATGTCAGTCTTCCTCTTCTTCATTATTTTCGGTTCCAGCGATTAAAATATTAAAGTTTCATGTTGATGTGAATCGCAATCCATGAACACCTTTTTCGGCAAATTCGCGCATGACCCAAGACCTGGACTTGAATAAATTCGCCGAGATTGGACAACTTTTATTGTGTAATATTAAAACAGTACTCATACAAAACGGAAAATTGGTCAGAATCGATCGAAAATATGTATTTGTAAGTTGTTAGTATGATTTGTTTTGTGAAATTACACCCCGCATGTGTTTGTCGTAAACTTGATAGAATTCTTTCATAGTAGACACACACACACACTCGGATATGTGGAGTTTGGCTAGCCCCAATGCCAAAATGTGCTTGGCGGAAACTAGAAATATATGATCGCGGTTGTAGAGGATTATCGGGTGATGCAGGATAGTTAATGCCATAGGAAATTCCGTGCACACAAAACGGACTATGACTGCGCATGAGCACCTACAACTTATTCGTCAATTTGTAGTTGGTAGATACGGGTCCTGCTGTATGTGTCCCATATTGCCAAGTCCAGTACGTTTGCTCTGGTTTTTGATAGCGATTATATCAGGCTTGATATAGGTTGGTTCCTCTAAGGTGCGGGGCTCCGCGATGATTTGGGCCTGTTTATGATGATGGAAGTTAGTGGCTTCATGATATCGTTGTGCCTGTTCCAGCAAGGATTGTGGGTTACTGCAAGAAATGCAAAACGTGAAAAATGCTTTCTTTTTGTCCGCAAGCGCCCGGGCAGTGAAGGTCGGCTGAATTCGGATGTGGTCGTCCTATGAAGCATTGCGATATTGTCGACAGCCCCTCTGTTCGAAGCTAGCTTCCCCTGATGTAGAGTCTAGGCAAAATTCGCTTGGAGTTATGAGACTCTGGCGTCATAAATACCTGGAAGCAAAGTCCCGTTTACAGATTGTAGCAGTGAGTTCTTCTATGCTTCCTTCGCGTTACTTTTGTCAAAGACTACTTGGTTACCAGTGATCACGGGTTTCATGGCGAGGCACAGGATGGTAGTCGCTGAAGGTCCCCGTATCACCCAGCTGGTAATTGAGTGGGAGAGTGAATGATGGCGTTCTACGCGTTCCTTTCAAAGCTGTGGACTTAGACTGGAAAGACACGAAACCCCTAGGTCATAATTCTCAATTAATGCTTGAAAGAAAGTGACGCCGGTGTCCTTAGGGAGTCATAATCCTTTCCGTATACTTGCCCGGATCAGCGTATCCATCCATTTGAGGGTCTCTCGGTTCACCGTCATCAATGAAATGCAGTCTGTATGACGAGTTAACAGATAGGTGCTCAAGATATCCATGCGCTCGTAGGGTTTGAGGGGGCTTTAGATGTTTTCTGCAGCGGTGCTCTGAGTTTGTCTTGCAAGTCCGACGGGCGTTTAACCTTTCGATTAAATATTATCCCAGTAGTCGGCATTCCTCGGATGGCTAAATTCTGTGATCTGGAGGGCGTCACAGAAGAGTTTCGCAGTGTTCAAAATAGGCAACTTTTTGCTTTTACTGTCGACAGTGATATCCAGTACTGTTGACTTCATGTGATTTATGGATAATCCATGATGATGTATATTTAGCCTAAGTAAACCTATGCTTTCGATCACGGATTCCCGGTCACAAACAAAGAGTACAACATCATCTGCCTAAGAGACATGGTCGATTGGACCTGCTGCCGTAATCCACTGTGTGTCTGTGGGTGTGTGTAATGCTTTACCAAGAGCAGGGGGAAAATTGCATCTCCCGGACGAACTCGACACCCCGAGTGAATCCTCAGACGGTTTTTGATTTAAATTCCGGAGGAATAATACGATTAGTTAATGTAGAAGAAAAGAAGAACACCAAAAGATGAGTTTGCTCGAAGCGGCAAAGCATGGGAGCTGGAAGCAAATGCTTTTGAAATGTCATGAGAAACAATGGATAAAATTATAGTGTCCAAGTGCGAATACCTTAGTGCGGTGTGTAATATCATGGAGGCTTCAACGCAGTCTTCTTTACGAAGAAAGCCAAATGGAAGTCGGTCAGTTTGGAATGCAGAAATCCAGTGAACGAATAAAATCCGAGGAAGAAACTAGTGAACGCTGAAGTAGCCGAAATTGGACGAAAGTCTTCAGGGCGGAGGCGGTTGGGAATTTCTGGAACAAACGTTACATCGGCAACATCCGTGTAGGTAGGACAAGGGGAACAAGCCAATAAGTAAGTTAAACGTGATGTATTGAATTTCGGATCCATCCGTCTGATGTGCTTCGTTGTGGTACAGTCTACTTCTAGTGAGGATCCATGCTTTGTTTGTAGTGCAGAAGTGCTTCCCAAAGTGATTGTGGGTTTTACGAGATCACTTTGAATATGTGCACAACCGTGTGGTGCGCCGTCCTCAGATACTGGGGATTGCGAGATCAAACCCTTCCTGAAGTCATGATCACCGATTCATTCGGCAATACTACCGTCTTCCACCGACCATCAAGTACTACAGCGGTAGCGTATTTTCTTCGCAAATTGTAGAGGCGATGTATGTGGCCGTACTTAAGTCGCCACCGCTGACGACGGTTTGAGACTGTAACCACCCCTTGTCTGTTCTTACTGGGCCGCCATGCATGACAGAATAGGGCTGAGCACACTCTTGGCATGACGTTACTAAATTATGTCCTAAAGTGCTCCGTTTGCAGCTATTTAATAACTGTTCGCAAGCTAGCTCCACGGAGTTCGGTTTGTGATATGCATTAAGCAAGTTTCTGCTAGCTTGCGCCATAAGGCATTGAAGGGTAGCCGGATCCACTGTGCTCCCTAATTTCGTGGCAGGTATCTGTAGCGAGCACCGCGGGGTTGTCGGCGCACGCTTCACGCAAATCAAACCCTGGAGTGATTTCGTATGGTGAGGCGAAGAAAAAATATAGACTGGGCGATGGAGTGACGGGCTAGCGCCAGCCCACGTCAAGGTACCGTACGTTGTGTGTTCAACGCTTCAGTATAAATGTAGAATTATCTTCATGGTCACTCAGATAAGAATCGCGTTCCGAGTGGGGTGCAATCAAGCGTGTGAATTGCAAATGTAGTGGTCGGTGGACTTCTTTGGTAGGAAGATCGTAAGGGGAACGTGGCGACTAAGTACAAAGGGGATTGTTGAGTTTACGTGCCCAATTGAAAGAGCTGAACAGTTATGGAGGCGTTAACTTGCTCCCATGATGTTCCAACTGAGATCTTGCAAACATTTCTCCATGCAATCAGTTGATCGGCATCGAAATCGGAAGCGGAGTTGCCTGGACAGTTGTGAAAGATTGGTGGGCGAGCGTGGCGCAGGAAAACTTGACACTGATTTCCTTATTTTAAATTGTTCCATCATCCTGAATCTACATAATACATACTTGAAATAATGCTTCTAAGTAACCTGTTAGGACAAGCTGGTGGTATTCTGCCGCAAAAGATAAATCGTTGGGCTGTTTGCAGATGCCATTTAACAGAACGCTCATTGTGTTTCCTCTCAAAACTACAGCACGCGGTTTGTGGTCTAACACATACAAGCATGGAAGAAATTGTAATATTTTTCGGAGTAACTGCCACACTTTTCGCACACAACTGTTTTTCTGCTTATTCGTACTGAGTTGGCAATCTCTACCAACTGATACAGTTTTCTCGAGGACAGTATCAGTGAATTCTACATTTACACGGCAGTATAACTTCCAGACAGTGTTTCAACGACATTCACGCACACAACGATACCTTATTCCAATCCTGTAACCACAGTTTGGGTTTTTCTTGATAGAACATTCCAACCATGTTAGACCATGCCCTCACTCATTCCAATTTACCCATGTGTGAGAAGCTACAGATTAATCAACGTTTTCTCCGAAGCTAATGACACAGTCTGTAAGCGAGTCCGAATCGCTGTTCAACAATTGGACTACGGGAGATCAATGGATGAAGCCACACGAAGCCGGTCACCACACAATCGCATGATTGCCGCACGGACACAAAGTCGTCATCAGCCAACACACCAGCGAACGCCTAGAACAGAATTTCTCAAAGTGTGTTCCACGGACCGCTTGGTGTGCTGTGTAGGATACACTCGTGAGATTCACGGGATTTTCGAATTTGTTGTAATTTCATTAATTTGTCTGGACGTGGTAATTTTCTTTTACAGTTCTAGGACAAACTGGCAGTAAAAATTTGTTGAGTATATCTGACCGTCTACATTAGTCTTGTGATTGGCCAAGGTAAAGCAAACTCCTTTCAAGAAGGCGCTATTGTTTGACAGAATCTTAAGTCGTCAGTGAACGAATCCATCCAAGGTTAGATAGTGTGGTAATCTCCTGTTATGCGATGGTTAGATGCTGTATGGGTCATTCGCCTTCCGCGCTAGCTCATATAAGTCAGTGTGTCCCGTGTAAGGAAGCGAATTTAAACCATGACGCTTGGGCCCTTTTCGCAGTCATTGTTGAAAAGCTACATCCTCCATAATCGTCTACTCGGAGAGGCCCATTTGTGCGATCCCACTGACGGAAGATCCGAAGAAAGCTTGAAGAATTCTGTGTTTGACGAACTTGTCCATTAAATATCGCTAATTGGAGAGAAACTATCTGTGCTACGTTACCAAAGTTTGAATGACTTTTTTACTTTATTTTATACTTCATTCAGCTTCCAACATCTCCTAGTAATCAAGTCCGAGGTGTGTTCTAAGCACTTGTGCTGAAATATTTACTGCAACTTCCGCATTTGTACATATAACACCAATGTGTACCATCAACTGAAGACTGGAAGACTGCTAAATGTGTCACATAAATCTTCGTCGTAGCATTTAGATGCGATAATATTTGGGCCATTTTATGTATCTTATTAAAATACAAATACTAAAACGTTCGATGTATCTCTACTACCTGATTTGAGGTGAAGAAGCTGTGCCAACCAGAGCCTCTGTACCAGTTGGTAAGAAGCTTAAATGCAAAATTTACCTTCCTTTTCGTTTTATGGAGTGCGACAATTGCCCACAGTGTGTCTTGTATATCAGATGTCTTCTGCAATGTTCCATGGTGCCTATAAAAGCACGGCGGCATTTTGCTTTTATGTATGCGCACTGCAAAGACATAAAAGGGGTGCTTCTCGCGCGTGTGAGATTAACTGTTGAAACCAAAAATTACCTGATTTACGCGTCTCCCATTTTGGTGAAAAGTTTACCGTTACCTCCCACCTAGTTATCGTATTATGCTGGCTGAAGCTCACACAACAACCGTGAAATTTATCAAACCCCGTGCTGTGAAAATAACTGAGTGGATGCTGGAAGAAAAATCAGCATATGTTACAGTATCCAAAGAATTGTCACTAGCAGCCATCGTTAAGCAGCAGTTAACCTTTCGCATCAGACATACCCATTTCGCCCTTCAAAAGTTGGGGCGACTAGTGGATGGACTTGTTTTGTTTGTGCTGGCATCAATACCAACTATCTCTGAAAGAAGACATGCTTTATGTGTACCTATACCGATTTTCGACATCATGGTTAGTTTTATGCACTTAAGTAACACACCATGTGACATCGAGATTTGCATTGATGATGTCAAAGCAGTGACAGGAAATGTTGTTGGTGTTGTGACCGTAATCAAAATAGTTGCAAAATTCTGCAAAATTTGCCAATGTGTTCTTCATCGACAAGAACATTCCGTAAGAGAAATGCTACCCAATCTCAAAACGCTCCACAATGAGGCGGTAAAAGTAAGTAAATTCAATAAATTACAGCGTCAGAACCGCGGACTGTTCACGATTCTGTGTGACGTCATAGGAAACATTCACACACTGAAGTAAGATGGCTCTGCCGTGGCAAAATATTACGGCGTTTGTCAGCTTAGCGTACATGAGTCTTCACGCACTTCATTCATCACCAAATTGCTTTACAGTTCTGAATGTTTGACAGAAAGTAGTTAGCAAGCTTTGTTAAGTTGTCCGATATCTTCGCAAAATAAATGATAGGCACTAGCATTGCAAGCAAAGTCTGCGACCTTATTCACTGTAAATGATGAAGTTGGTGGGTTCAAACGGAGGTGTTTTGGCGATGTCGGTTCGCAGCTTTCAGGCAGTAAAAGGCATTTTAGAAGAGATGAAGGAACACATAAATCTAAAAGGATCTGTCTGCATCACTTGCGCAGCGTTCGGAAGATCTAACAGAAACGTTGCCGCCATATTTCCCCAGCGAAGATAATGATAAATCGAAAGAACATTCATGAGTGAAGAACTCCTCTGAACTCAAGCAAAAAGCTCCACTCTTCACATTTCTACAATATGAAAAATTCCTCTACAACAGATAACAGTTTCGTCTCTTAATTAGGAATTTCGCAAATTGTCGCTGTCTAATTTCTGTTGTAAAACATAGGACGAGTGCTCTGTCATTGTGAAGACAGCTGTTGCCGTGCTTCACCTATTTGCCACAAACTATCTGTCTGAAATGTATTTTCGCTTTACACCTATACAGAGAAGAGAGCAATAGTCAATATTGAACCTGAAATTGGTATAAAACTGCGGCTCTCCTCAAAACACCAAACATTAAACAAGTCAGCGCCATAAGTCGGAAGCAATTTTAACACACATTACGCCTAAAGGAACTTTGCTTTTTCACCTATCTTCAACTGCCTTCAATTTTTACAAACATTCAAGAATACTCGCTTGATTTTAGTGTACATAATGAATGCTTACGAGACACTCCGCCTCGTTCGCATTGTAATAACTCATAGTCCTGTGGCTCATAATATGTCAGTGGGTCCACCGCGCGTTTCCAAGAAAATATGGTCCACGGGGCCAAAAGCTTTGAGAAACTCTGCTCAATGGAATTCACTCTGGTGCGCTTCTGAATCGTGTCCGGGTACGCAGGCCTGGAAAGCCTACATAACAGCGAAATCACTGTGTCAAATTGGTCAGCGAAGACAAACATCAGCATCAACATAACTTAGCGACAGAATTCAGTAGTAGTGAAGGAAGCTCTATAGGCGGCTTAGAAGCTCCGGAGAGTGTACCGGGGAATCCCAATTCTAAGTGCGTAGATAATCTGAGCTAACCACACAACATACGGCCAACACGCAATGGCCACAGTTTGCGCGCATTGATTTGAATGTCAATGAATTTGTTTCACCATTCAGATATCTACAACCTGACGTTATTTTGCCTCAAGACCGACGTTTTTCAAGAAACGCTTTGACGACACACTAGCTCATTACCTTATTTGATGTAATGGGTTTCACTCAGAGGATGAAACAACACAAAACAAAACATGTGATCACATGTCAAGCAATCGATATTTTCTCCATTCTAAATCATTCTTCATGGTTCAATGGGAATCACATGGGACAAATAACATAATGTTCGCTCAGTGTGTCCACAAAACTATTCCTCACGTGGTACTGGTCCATTGCTTTACAAAGCGCAACCCTTTGCTTGTCCCCAAACAGTGTCAGTTGCTGGAACTTAACGTAGCATGAAAGGCACTGATGTAAACACCCTAATGAGATGGAGAAAGGTGAATGTCGCTCAACGTGCCTAGAAGTGAGCGAAGAATTCGCTAAGCCATGTTGCTCAGCTTACAATAACATTGGATGACACAGATAGTGACGGGTTTAACTTCGCGAACTTGATGGCGCCAGGAGGATCAGACCATAGTAAAGAGGCAATTCCAAAAGGAATGGACGCACGTTGGTCTGTGGGCAATGGTATATTGCTGAGAAAAATTCCTAAGCTTCACATGTCCCACCACGTGGTTGGTTAAGGGTGAGCAAACTGAAGGTAAAAATAGCAATAGGAAATAGTGCGAAACCGCAGACAGCGAACTTGCCGGTTACAGAGTTCACGTCTGTGCAGTTCACACTTGGTTTTGTATATTATCCAAGTTTATCGTTTGCGGTTTCTGGGCAAACATGAAGGTGCGCTGATCCGCTTTTGTATATCTGCTGTTTGTATGGGTCGTTTGTGTTACGTGAGTTGCTGTAGTACGGCCAGTGGACCATCGACACGTGCTTGGAACACGGATAACGTAGGGGCTGAAATAACAGCTTTTGTGAGGGTATTACGCGTGATGCAAACACGCAACGAGTGGGACTATAATGTGGGTGAAACAGTAAACAAAAATCATCGCAACAGGGAGGTGATTTTAACGCAAAGACCACTGCTCATTTGAAGGCCGTGCTGAGAAACAAGTCTATGGAAGGGCCTGTTGAATATGAAAGCGAGATGATACGAAATGTGAAATGCGATAAGGGTTGTCGATTGACGCATTAATAAGTGACATGCAAGAACCTGCCAGCCAATCGAGTTTTGTGCGTCGGACTAGGAATTACCGAACTGGATGCGTAAGGCTCCGGTTACATGGATGCCATAATTATCAGCATTGGTGGCATTTGCAAAGTAAAATGTTGCTTCTGTGCCATACCTAATTGGTAGTCCTGTGAAATAGAATATATATATATATATATATATATATATATATATTTGCCTGTCACTGTGGCAAGCCACTGGACGCCTGCGCCTACAGGGGACCATGGGTGGCTTGCGCTGCACCACCCATGGCTCCAACCACACACCCCATATCCAGTGTAAACCCGAAGGAACAAGGCCGGGAGGCATGCGGATGGGAACCACGTTTCATCAACGGAGCCGGCCCACAATCCTTCACAGCAAACACAAGCACGCTGTATCTGGGGAATCAAGCGCACACAAGACGGTGGCTGGACCGTAGTCCGCTCCACACTGACTGCATGGAACCACTCTTTGAGCCTAACACGGCCAAAAGAACAGTGCACCCCGTCCTCTCCAGCAACGACCAACTGTCTCCTGGAGCCAGTATGGACGAGGTAGTGGGTAATAGACAGGTAGGCACCTTGTCAACAAGCAGATCAAGCGCAGCCACACCTGGGACATCAAACAACGGCTAATCACTTGAGAGAGAGAGATACAAAGAAAATAACTCGATTAATGCATAAGGAAACGGTGACATAAACCTTAAGTTAATGAGCATATGAAATAAGTTGTTTACAAACGATTCCTAGATAAGTTCACCAGGTCAGAAAGTATACTTTACGGAAATTCCACGAAAACAAAAATGTTATTGAAATCGAATACAATTGGCTTAAGCGAGGTGTGCAAGTTAATGGAATAGAGTACAGGTAGACATTTATATAAGAAAGAAAAGCATTAAGGCAAAATTGAAAACCCACCACCTGAAATAAAGAGACTTAGCATGCAAGCACACTGTTAGTAAATCGAATGCATTCGATATATGTATATATATATATATATATACAGGAGAGTGGGAGAAACTTGCTTGTAAATACTTCGCTAAGCAGACACTCTGGGTCACATTGAATCCGCAGTTGCATAGCAAGCGTTCACAACTACCAGACTGTCATTCGAGGATGTAGTAGTATCCGTGAGAAAACTGTCCTGCGGTATTCACTATTCGTCATTAGAACCTTTCTACTCAGGTATGAATCGGCATTACGTATCCAGTATATAGGCAAGCCATCACTGGAAAATAGAAGATTTGTCATTGGTATACGCAGCGAAACACGGCATGTTCGCATACCTCAGTCTGGATAGCGACGAGCCTGCAATGCCAAGTTTAGCTGTAATCTGCAACCTTGCCATTTCAAAACCAGAAATAAATCTGGGACAAGCTAATAAGGGGTATGGTACTGCAGGGGGGTATCTTTTCACGTCCGCTGATCACTGGCATACTAGCAACATAAGTGCCGTTCAAGATCAAATGCTTCTGCGTGGTTCACAGGGCACATCAACATGAACCAACGGATCGACGAGTTGGGGGACAAAGTTGAGGAACCAGTAACAATGTGGGAGTAGCTGTTATCACAACTGTACACGAAGTTAGGGATGTCGACGATTGAGAGTGGTTATCACGGCAAAGTTAGACACCATCACTATATCAGTTTGATGGTCAACCTTAAAAGCAGAATCGGGAACAACTTGATGAAATGTCACAATGCCTGGTGCCAGTAGCTAGCCTGTGTTCGCTCATCCCAGTACTTGTCGCGCCACTTTTGAATAGGCCCTCTAATCTACTTATTAAGAAAAGGATCTGATCCTCCATTGTAACCGCTTTCGCAGTTACGAACGCTTGGTAAGTGCAGCTAGTTGCAGTGGAGACACGTTGAGTAGATCTGAACGAGGCGGAGGTTCTTTGTGTTGCTCTTTTCGATTTCTAGGCTCCAGTACGCGTTTCGTTCTTGTTCGGACTCCTCAGGTAGGTGATGTTATGTGGTAGTAGACCACGGCACATGGTAGTAGGCGCATATCAGTATGATCTCTAAGCTATTAAGCTGCACGAAATTGACTCTTTTGAATGTAGCGTTTCGTTACTATTTGTGCGTCATGAAATCATACCAACTCGCCTGGGATAAGTATTGACTATGTTTTTCTACTGACACCGCTTTTAGCTAAGTTTCGTTTTGGCAGCTTTCTCCATGCAATCAGATTTCTTCTTAAGTACGCCATTTGATGGTCCGGCAGATGCCGCACTCTATTTAATAGGCTATTCCACTCATGGTAGTTTGCTTTGAGTCACTATACAACAATTATTGCAGAACGGTAGCTCTTATGTTCAACCAAATCTGTAGTTAACAAGCAAGTTTGCTTGCTGAGCATTATACACACTCTGATTTCGGAGAGATGGCGAGATGAATCTTCGGTGTTCGTTAAACAGCAAGTCATCATACACGGTGAGTACGTCTGGATAGTTGAAGAATGGCATTTGTTCTTTCTAAAGCATTAGATTGCTATCCCGTAATCCGCTCGAAAATACGATTTGCAAAGACGCGCACGACGCGTCTACCTTCGGATGTCGCCTTATTTCTTCCAGGTTATCTTCCGTTACAGGTTGATGTTGTGCCAAATGTACTACCTTTTCTTTCCTGATGCTTTTTTAATATCGGAATATGATTTCCCGACAGAGCGTTCACCAGGTGTACATAATATCCGTGTCGCAATTTGGATCCATATAAACCATCGTTGCATACGTATTGGGACACTGTGCACAGGTTTACTTGCTACTGACGCAAGTGTTTTATGGTCAGTATACATGTTAGTCTTCCACTTCTTCATCCATTCCATTGATCGAAAAGAGCAAGTTTCACATCGATGCAAATCACGAGCAACATTGTGAGGATGCGCCGCAATCCATTTGCACAAGGGATACTTCAAATTGAAATCTACTTTCAATCATTAACCGTCGTGACAACCTTCGCCGAAAGTTGTCTTCTGGCTCGCAACTTATATCCCGACGCGTTGTCCCTGTTATTTCGTATGCATTCGTATTTGACTGGTGAAAATATACTCACATGCCACCTTTGTTATTCGGCAGGTATTGATTTGCTCCAGGAGAAAAGAAGAGCATTGGAAACTTCCGATACAGAAACTGCCTGGTACCTCCACCGGTATTTTAGCGTGGTCCGATATTAGCGACGTTGCGTCTTTCACCACGGATATATCATGAATTTCTCTGGCCGATATGCTTAGAGAAAAAATATGCAAGTGCTTTCTCTCTAACAATGAATTGACGAAATTTCAATTAGCGATGAGATTTTTTCAGTAAATCTTATCGGTCTATGAAAACTACGCGAAGAAATCGACAACACAGTATTCTTCTGAGTGATGAGTTTAAGAAGGTTAAACCATAAGCGTTTTGTACCGGACCAGTAAACTTGATCAAAACTTAGGTTAGTTCACTGGGACCAGGCCTCGCACTCGACAGTACGCTGTCAAAGCCCGACATCAGGAAACCGTCGCGGTACCAAAGCAAATGGAGCGCGTTTAAGAGTGCATTTTGCTCAAGCAATTGTAGCTGGATCAGTCGGATAGGAAGTACTTCAGCGGTCTTCAATAGACGCTTTCTGAGCACTTTAGGATAACTCAGGCGCCCGGAGTGGAACACTTTGAACGCATAAGTTATCTGGATTTCAGGTCCATTTAAGAGCACATACTTCACTGAAAGGACGGATGCTATCCTCTGCCCATCTTCTCGGGTTGCTTCGGTGTCATTCACTTCTTTCAAATTTGTTGTTTTTGTCTAGGAACCTAAGGGAGGAACTAACATTCAGCATCATGGGCAACATTGCAAAATCCCCGGTTTCTCCACCTAGGATACACCCTCTGAGAAAATCAGCAACAGAGGATTGGCCGAGAAATATGCATTATCCATTTCAAAATCCGCATACAGCGCTACTACAACTTTAGCCGTATATCTGATCACAAACTTTAAAACCCCTTTAAACCAACAGCTCCGGATTATTCATCAAGTGCAACAATGTTTCTTCAAATAGTAACATCCCAACATGATTAGCGACAAGCGAATCCAGATTTATCTGTCTCTGCTGCCTCCGTAGAACAGCCACAGAACTGCTGTGCCTACAGGGTGCCCACGGTCAGCTTGTACTGCATCACCCCCAGCTCCATCCACACACCCCCATATCCAGTACAAGCCCAAAGAACTATGACAGGAAGGCATGTAGATGAGAGCCGTGCTTCATTACTGGAGCAAGCCTACAATTTTTCAACATGCAAGGCAGCAAAGTTTCTGTTTAGCTAGTTTGGGATTCATGCGTACCAGACTTACACAATTCGGTGGCTGGTACGCAGCCCGCTCCAAACAGGATGGCCCGACTATTTGGGCCTAGCACGGTCACGACGGCAGTGCACTATTTTTCCCCAAGTAACCATCAACTTTCTCCTGGAGGCAGTAAAATCGAGTCAGCAGTTATTCTATAAGTTGTCACGTTGTCAGCTTTCATATCAGCAGCAGCCACAACGGGGATAATAAAAGGTCCAACACAGAATTTGTAGAAATCTATACACGCATAGTTGACACTGAATATTCAGAAGCCGTTGCCTCCTGTGCCTGAATGTGTATTGAAACCGAATGAATTAGTCCACTAAATGCAGCATCTGTCCAGGAATTCGGTGGTGAACGCACATATTCGCCATGAGACAGAGCGTAATAAATCCATTTTAAAGTAAAAGTTTTGGTCTTCCATGGATGCCACATTATATGTGGGCTGGCATTGTTATCTTACTTCACCCAACGTACAGAAATGAGCCTTGAGGATGACTGTCTCCAATAGAGGTCCTGAGTTATCAAACCGCATCGGCCTCGACAGTAAGTACTAGAGAAGAAGACCACGGAGGGTTCGCGCGTTCTTAACTATTATGACAAAGCATTGAAAGGAAGTAGCAAGTTGAGCAAGCCTTGTGATGCATGTGAAATACACAAAGAAACGCGTCACTGGGGCCACTGAGTAGATGGAAATGGTTCTACAAGCCACCGAAGAGTATACACGCAGACTACTTTGGTACGCTTGATGGGAAGATGTTTCTTCTTCTAGCTAGTGCTTACTCTAAAATGGACTAAGTTAATTCGCTTACACATACCACTTTGTCGTCAACGATTTCCTGCACACAAACATGTTTTAGCGCATTCGGTTTCCTATAAAAGAATAGTGGCGTACGATGGCACTGTATTCATTCATCAGAAGTTTCACTAGTTTTGTCACAATAACTGCATCAGACATGTGAAGATAGTCTCTTAGTACACAGTTCCAAATGCACCAGATTAAAAAGCCATCTTACAGTTACCAGCAGTTTGAAGAAGCAATCCTTTACTTAATTCCAACTGAAGGTTGACGTATTTTTCTTCGCTTACCATTCCACACCAAGTGAAACGACAGACATGAGTCTAAGCGAACTGATGCTCGGCCGAAAGCCTAGGTTGCAGCTATACCTACGCTTTGCTGATCACATAATTCTTGTCGGTGTCTGGCAGAAGAAGTTTAAAGTAAGGTAGGATCGAAATGCACCAGAGCGACATATCCGTGAGAACGAGTCAGTTTAGGCAAGGTTGACCCAGAAACCTATTTGTGAACCTGAAGAGTTACGCGAAATTGAAGGCCAAAGTTCGGAGGTTGTGCTAAAGAACTGCAGGGTGGTTACTCGTTATATAACCACGTCAGTCGTCGTTTTCTTTCAACCTGACCAGACAACACATTACCAGGCACCCCAACCGAGCTGGTAGTCCTGGAGGGCATACAACACCAAATCCAGCCAGAAACCCTACCAGTTTGCCGCTCGTCTAGCCTGAACCGTTCAGTTGATCGTTACCACGCTGTCTGGAGGAGTGCCAACTAAAGGAAGGAGAAATGTGGCGTATGAATCGCTATCACCTCTCAGATATTCAAACACCCAGCATTGATTACTTCTACACGTGCGCTTGTATGTCTCTACGATCAACTATAGTAGTGACTTGTGCACACCTACTTGATATATGCGCCGATTCTCAGCTTTTGCCAGAATGCAAGGTGCGTGCGTGCAGTTCGTTATGTCCAGGTGTCCTCGCGCCATTTCGAGTAAGAGCCATTACTCTGTCCGCAGGCTTTTCTTTGTGGTCTCTTTATTTTTACTTCCTTTAATGTTTTTCGCAGTTTTTATATATATATATATATATATATATATATATATATAAGCCGGAGAGCCTATGGTGCGCTGAGGCTGGTGGTGGCTAGATCCTGACAGATAGTCTACCCACTGTTGCTACTGTTGTTGTAACGCTGTGCAGCCTGCTCGCTCTCGCCTGGTTGATTCACGCCTGCTGCTAAATCTGTGCCCTTACGCGTGCTCCGTTTGACGCCTTGGCAAATCCGATTGGAACGAAGACTCAGCAGACCAGAGTTCTATTAGGGTAGAGAACGCTCATATTTTTATGTCGGTGTCACCAGGCGGATTTGGCTCTAAGCCCACGGTTCACACCTACTTGTCCGCTCCATCCGTCCGGTTCACCCTGTTGCTCGGGCACTCCAGTCTTTGTCCGCTTATCCTGCTCCTGGCAACGCACGTGCTGTCTGACGTGCGATTTCATCAGCATCCGCTCAGGCCTCGGCGACACGCCTGCTGTCGGATCATTGTCACCTTTCGGCTGGGCCCTGGTAACACGCTCGCAGGGTCATTCCGAAGCACGGTTGGTGACAAACGCGCGAACGTCAGCACTCCGCTTTCTCGCCCAGCTGTCAGTTGTAACATTGGCTCATGTCCTGGGCGCCTCCTCGTGGCGACCGCAGGGTGGGAGTTGGGTTTCGCCCTTCTCCCTGCTAAGATCCAGAACACCAATTCGCATGAGTCAGTGAACTGACCATGTGCTAGACCTGCTGCCTTTCGGGTGTTCATTTAATCGAAGGCTTTGGATGAGGACCCGAGTCGTTCTCCTGTCAGGTGTGGGCCACCTGCCAGTATCCTTGTCCATCCTCTTCGGAGGTTAGGAAGTGGTCGATGGCCCTCTTCCCGTAATACCTAGCCATGGGGGACAACAGGTCTACGGGTTATAAGATCACAGCTCGATTGGAGTAGAGCATGAGCGCCACGCGTTGTCTTTGTCGGTGGGAGGGCACCTCTGGGTGTTCAATGGTTTGCTACTGCCCGCCTCATGCCAGGCAGCCCCTGGACAAATTGGTGCAAACCCGCCAAAACTCACCTGCGTCTGGCGCTGGTCGCAGGTGTATCCTACTACGGTCGCAAAATATATATAAATCGTTCCAGTAACTACAAGGCTGCGTGTGACGGCCGTCAGTCAGATCCCAATCTGTCTGTGCAATCACATTCTCGAGCTGGATCTGCTCCCTACTGCCTTGTGGGTCAGGCTATTGAGCCAAACGCTCCGGGCGGAGTCCCTCAAGCAATTCTCCGAAGCACAACGACCATCTCGTATACGATTGCCCACCACTGCAATCGTAGGCCTGCGCGAGTGATATAGCAACTTGAACTCACCCACAGAGTGGTCACGCTCACCTGCTCGAGTATGTCATCGTACGTCAGTGTGAGTTGCGTGAACTTCGCATGACACGTGTACTGCGTGCGGCACTGATCATAAATTGGTGCGGACCAAACTGTACATTAATTTTCGGTAAGCTATGTATTGCACACAGGCCGTGAACCGGCGTAAATTTAACATTCTCTCCCTCGGTACTGGGGCGAAACGTATTGAGCTGGCGAAGGCGATGGCTGCACGCCTGTGTGATGTGGGCTGCCTAGCCACAGTGGGCAACCTGTGGCACCACATTCGCGACCAGGTGACAAGTACTGCCGAGGAGACCATCGGGCGCGCAAACTGTAAGCGGCCTGATTGGTATGATGAGAACCATGCTACGGTATGCGCATTGGTGTGTGAGAAGAAGGCAGCATTTGCTGCACATGTGGCAGACTCCAGTGACTTGGGGAAAAATAGTCAGATTCGCAAATTTCGACGGCGGCTTACCCGAGAGCTCCGTCGCATAAAAATGCATGGTGGACGGGGAAGGCGATGCAGGTGGAATGCTATGCCGAACGCCGCCAATACAAGGAATTATTTGACTCCTTGAAGGCGGTGTATGGACCGAGATTGGAGCCGCTGAGGACACTGATCGATGTTAGTTCATGCGCTACCTGCACACAGACTGCAGACGTAATGCAGATCTGGCAAAAACACTTTGACTATCTCTTGAACAACCGTTCAGAGATCGACTGGCATACATTGAACGGCCTGAGGCAGCACGATGTGAAGGCGAGTCTGGCTGACATGCCGACACTGGATGAGACGAAGAGAACACTTGCTCAGCTGGGAAACGGCAAGTGTGCCGTGGCCGACGGGATCCCGCTTGAAGTATTGTCACACGGCGGACACGCGCTGGTGACTGCGCTGCAGCACTTGGTGCAATGCGTATGGATTGACGAGGAGGTGCCTCCTGAGCTGAAGGATGCCCGTGTACTACCACTGTACAAGGGCGAATGGAGCAAGCAATGTTGCACGAATTATCGTGGCATAAACTTGGTGAGTTGTGTAGGCAAGGCGATTGGCCGAAGGTAGCTCAACCGCCTCGTCAGTCAGGTTGTGGAACCTAACTTGGCGGCAGAACCATTTAGATTCCCTTTGGGTCGCATCACTCTAGATATGGTGTTTGTGTCTCATCAGTTGCAGGAGAAGTGCAGAGAACGACACCAGCCATTGTACTCGCTTTTTGTTGATTTCATCGAGGCATTTGGTACGGTGAACCGCGAGGCATTGTGGCTGGTGTTAGGTAAGTTTGGTTGCCTGCGTTAGTTGGTAAGTGTAATTGAATGTCTGCACAGTGGTATGCGAGCGGTGGTGCAGCTGAGTGGAGAGACCTCGGATGACTTTGAAGTTGTCTCTGGTGTGAAGCAAGGCTGTGTCTTAGCTCCTGCCCTGTTTAATATATATCTTCATGCAATGTTTTCCTGTGCTTTTGATGCGGCTTGTGCCTACGGTGTTTATGTGGAGCACCGTATTGATGGTGGGTTGCTAATCATCCGTCGCTTCGGTGCGAGAACTCTAGTCTGTGAAACAACTATCCGTATGTTGCTGTTTGCTGAGTATTATGCGTGGTTTACACACAGCGCGCGTGAGTTGCGGCATTTGACTAGTGCTCTGGCTTCCACAGCGGCCAACTTCGGACACACCATCAACACAAGCAAAACTGTCTGTCTCATTCAGCCATCACCGGAGATGCAATCTGCAATATTGCCGCGAATCAGCGTTGGTGCCGAAGTTTTGGAAACCACCTCCTGCTGCCGCTACTTTAGGAGTGTGATGTCGACTGATCAGCAGCTTCACAGTGAGCTTCGTATCCGTGTGTCGAAAGCAGCGGCGGCATTCGGGAAGCCTGAGTGCCGAGTGTGGAACAACCATCAGCTTACCATTGGCACAAAGCTGATGGTGTATAAATCCATGGTGTTGTCCGTTCTTCTATACGGCAGTGAAACGTGAACGATGTACCGTCGGGATGTGCGATATCTCGAACGGTTCCATCAGCAGTGTCTGCGACGAATTTTGCGCATCAGTTGGGGCGACACAGTTGCTGACACAGAAGTGTTGCGACAAAGTGGGATGTGTGCAGTGGACTGCATACTTTTGCTGAGACACCTGAGGTGGCTCGGTCATGTGAGCCGTATGGATTCAACGCGGATACAGAAGCGACTCTTATATGGTCAGCTGAGTATTGGGAAGCGTCTTGTGGGGAACCCGAACTTCCCTTAACAATGCATTATCAAACTGAGTCTCTGACGTTCTCATATTGATTGCAGGTAATGGGAATAGAAGGGGTTTAATCAGCGTGCTTGGCAAGAACTGATCACGAAGACAGTTGCCGAAGTGCGGGAGAAAAACCTCATACATGAAGAGAAGAAGCGGCAATTGCGGAAGCAGCAGGCACCGATGGGTTGTACTCCATCGACATCGAGTGCATGGTGCTGTAGCACATGCGGTCGCGAGTGCCTGGGTCAGCCATGCCTAGTGAGCCATGAGCGAAGCCACTCGGGACCACTACCGAAGCGACGACGCGTCCTGCAGCGAGCATAGGCAGAACCGGCGCAGCGTTCGTAGGTACGCTGCATTCGATTTACTAACCGCGTGCTTGCAAGCTGTCTCTATGTTTCAGGTGACGAGTTTGCCATTTTGTCCTAATGCATTTTTTTCTCATATTAATTTCTACCTGTACTATCTTCTATAAACTTGCACACGTCACTAAGCTAATTGTAATTAACTTTGATAACATTTTCACGTTTATGGCATTTCCTAAAAATATGTATTCTGACCTTTTGAACTCATCGCGGATTCGGTCGTAACCAATTTATTTTATAGGCCCATTTAATAAATTGGTATGCCACCGTATCTGTATACATTGACCGATTTATTTTATTTCATCTTGTCGTTTCAAGTGATTGTCACTTGCTTGATATCCCCGATGTGGCTGCGCTTGATGTGCATGTTGACAAGGTGCCTACTAATGTATTACCCACTACCTCGTCCATACTGACTCCAGGAGACAGTTGGCCGTTGCTGGAGTGGACAGGGTGCACGGTCCTTGTGCCCATGTTAGGACCTAATATTGGTTCCATGCACTCAGTGTGGAGCGGACTACGGTCCAGCAAAGGCCTTGTGTGTGCTTGATTCCCCAGATACATCGTGAATGTGATTGCCTGCGTAGCAGTGTGGGCCGGTTCCGTTGATGAAACGTGGCTCCAATCCACATGCCTTCCGGTTTTATTCCTTCGGGATATGGGGTGTGTGGATGGAGTTGTGGGTGGTGCAGCGCAAGCCACCCATTGTACCTCTGTATGCGCAGGCATCCTGTTGCTGGCCAAAGTGACAGGCAAATCTGAAACCGGATGCCGACAGTCATATATATATGTATATATATATATATATGTATATATATTAATAGCTGTGTCTTAGGTAAACATAGCAACAGCGAAAACATGAATAGGAATTAATAAATACAACTACCACAACGGAAAGTACGTTAGAAGAATTTTTTGGGGTTAATTATTATCTTTCTTTTTTTCATACGGCGTTTTATCCTTTTGTCTTCTTTAATCTTTGTAATTGTAAGGAGTAAAATCGAAACAAATATTCATGCACAGTTTTTATCGGGCCTAGTTCTGCGCCATCTCCGAAAATGTTTCCGGCCAGCGGTGTTCTTCCTCTTTTATCTCCAGCCCGGATAGTGCACGCGACTTACGAAGCTAAACTCGAAGTCACCGCTTTAACCGTTTGTCGCGACATGATAGACTGACCACCGCCGGATTTCTTCCAGCCTGCTTCTGTGCGAGCGAAGAGAGCGCGTCGGGTTGCCGTTCGCATGGCATGCATAAAAAGTGGCCCAGCCATCTCAATTGGCTCAGCGGTACCAGTCTGTCACTTTAAAGTCCCGTGTTATCCAAGACGCGATGTCTAACATCATGGTCGCGCACGTGGATCGTCCACCACACTCGAGCTATTCATCGTAGTCATCCATGGTCAATTCCCAAACTCCTACTCGTCACTCATACGAAAAGGCCATAACTCACTCCTATACCGCAGCACCGCGTGAACATAGGCATTGTAGACCCTGCCCTTTACCAATGGTGAAACGTTACGGCGTCGCTACGGATGTCTTAATTTTGCGAACGCCGAACGGGTTTTGGTAATTCGGAGGACGAATCTCTTTTCCTGTGCTACCATCGGCAGAGACACAACTTCCCAGGTAAACCAACTTGTCCACTTGTTCAAGTTGCTTACCTTGAAGAGTGAGCACTGAGGGCAGCTAGATGCCAATCCAGGTCGACGGCTTTGCATTTCGTAGTGGCAAAGGTCATTCCATATTTTGATGCTTAAATCGCTTAGCGGTTTGGAAGGGCCTGTGTGCTATTTGCGTCATCACCAAGCAAGGCAATATCATCAGCATGATCTAACTCGGTCACGCGTTTGCATGGAAAAAGCTCGACACCAGAACCTTGAAATCCCTCGAGTGTTTAAAAGACATCCTCGATCGCCAAACTGAAGAGAAACGGGGACATGAGTCAAATTTGTAGTACACCGCTAGGGATTGCGTAGGTGTAGAGAGATTACCAAAACCCTCGCTTTACCTAAGACATTACAAATAGTGTTCGAATGATGGCGATATGCTTTTCGGATACTCCATCCCTTCGTAAGTAACGCCATAAAGCTGGCCGATCGACGGAGTCGAAATCTTCTCGGATGTCCAGATGAACAACGATAGTTGGTTGCCCTCGCAAACATCTGTTGCCTGCGCCATCATTAGTTACTACCCGACACTAGCACCTTCATATTATCTCCCTAACTTACAACGCTCTCGAAGGCTTCCTTCACGTAGCCTTCCTGGGGAGACCCCTGTAGTGTAAGCGAGAAAGTTACACTTTAATTTTCTCTGAAAATGTATTTTATTCCTGTTTTTATCTTCCTATCGTGCATTAGTTTGTACCAGTTTTTCGTCCGGTTTATTTTTGATTTCTCTTTGAATCATGCGCTATCTTTCTGTGCTGTCGTTATCCTGCTCTTAGTTTCTTGTAGCTTCTTCCAATATATATTGGGTCCCGAAAACCTCGCATCTCAGAATAATCCGTATACATAATTGTTCTTACTGGTCATCTTCGCGACCGGTACCTGAATCCGCTTTATAAACCTCTATTTGAATGCTGTTTGCGTCAGGAGAGCTGTAATTGCACAAGCATTGTATTATTAGGTAGTCTAGCAGTCATAATTCTAATGTATGTGCGGCCTACGGTGATAGATTTCGTGCTATAGTATCAAACACAGTATCGGCAGCGATCTAAAATCCATTAGTCAAGGACGAAGGGCTATTTTGTACTGTACCTATATTTGAATAACTATTTCACGGAATGCTTCTGTTCTGCTTGTTGAAGGAATGTGGGTCAAATCTGTTGATGAAACAGCTCTCATCCATATGCCTCCCGGTCTTATTTCTTCGGGTATACACCGGATATTGGATGGAACTGTGGGTGGTGCATCGCAAGCCACCTGTGGTCCTTCTGTAGGCACAGGCTTCCTTGTGGGTGTCCACGTGCAGGCCACAGTGATAAGCAAATCCGGAAACGGATGCCCCCAATCCATATTACGGAAGCACACATCCGTTGGCTGGATCTTGCTAACCATCTACCATAGTTCATTGGCTCGTTCTGTTTGGAACACACCTCCCTTGATCAGAACAAAATTGCGCTTGTTCATGATGCCCCAACCCCATTCTGTTCGGTTCACCCGATAATTGCAAATGTGCGCATTCTTTTGTGTCGGCGGAGCTGATTCGCTTTCCAGCTGCCGAGTCCGTCTGTATCGCTAGCCCGCTCGCGCGGTCGACAGACTGTCATCGCCCCGGGTCAGTGTCGCGTGCGCACAACTTGCGTGCCTTTGTCTGAGACCAAAAATCGCGCTTGATTCACAAAATCGCAACCCAGTCCCCGTGGTAAACGTGTGCTAGCGGCGCTGTCTGGCTTTCCAGTCCAATATCCGAGATGCGATTTCGCTCGCGTAACTTGCCAGCTCCCATCACGCACAGCAATTTTCTTGAGCTAGAAATGTAAGTTCGCTCAGTTGTGGTTGTCTCCACCTCGTGCGTAGAGTACGAGTCTTTTACTGCTTTTCCTAAATTTTATTGACGCACATGTGCCGCAGCCGCGACCAGAAGAAACGTAGCACTAAGTCACGTTTATTCTTAACTCATCTACGTAGACCTGGCTGATAAAAGCTTTATGTTCAGTTCTCTGACTTTCATAATTACTGACCTTTGAAGTGACTATAGCGCGTGCAAACCGGGTCCACCCGTGTCCTTCCACTTCGTGCCCTACACTAGTGGAAAAAACTATTTAAACGGCATTCGAGTTCCAGCTTCAATTGTACTTTCCCCTAACCTATTCGATTGGTTGGCCCGTTCCCTCCAGTAACCACGACACGCAGTTACCTAGGCAACGCTCAACATAGCACTGTAACGCAATCATATGGTAAGATTTGATGTATGGTGCCCAGTGTCTTTTTCTGCTCACCAGCATGGCAGATACAGCTGAAAAGTTAAGCCGCATGGTCACTGCACCCCAAAGTTTGACCAACGATTAATGCGTAGACTTTATTTTGCTTGTCAGTAATTTCAGGGTGCATTAGAGTCGGAATTTTCAACTTCAATAAATCACTGAAAAGTGGCATGGTTTTAGAGTGATACTCAACTCTACATTGAATAGATAGCCGAAAGTTTAGGTCTTTTGTCCCAGCTATACGCATGCGCATGTTACATTGCTGCAGTGTTCGCGTTTGAAGTCATACGTTCGTGTACCAGATCTGTGGTTGACCTTCCTGGACGGATCGATAAGGCCATAGCGTATGTGCCAGTAAGTTAAAAATGCAATGAACAGTGAACAATGATCTATAGAGGGTATAAAGCAGGTGCTTGACATGTCCCGTAGGGTGGTTAGACTGAGCAAACATAGATAAAGAGACAATGGAATCGTCGGTTCGGGGGATTACTGATTTAACTGCACTGCCGTATAAAGGGAATTTGAAATGAGAATGTAAGCATATTAAGCAATAAGGGGAGTGGTTATTGATCATGTAATAAGCGATAAAAATATAAAAAATAGCAACGAAAACGCTTACTTTTGTGCAGCTGTGTCAAGTCGACGGGATACAGAAATCCGGTTTTTATAGTAGTAGAGTTTATCAAATTGTGTGTAAGGGGTTAGGAGTGACTCATTCTCGAGTAGGGTTATGGCACTTTCCACCGTCTGTTATGCATTAGTGACAGCAACTGGTGGTCATGGGCTATAGCACGTAGTGTAAACGTGACAGAGTATCAGGGCTTTTTTTGAAAAGGGATAGGGTGGGAGCATTAGTTATATGTTCCTGTAAAGTGATCCAAAGCTGTGACACCCGAAGGGAGAAATAGTTTCGCGGACATTCCAGGTGGCTGTACTGCGTGACCAGCTTAAACTGGTGTCCTCTTAGAGCGGTGTTTTGGTTGAATATCAGAAGGGAATGGCATGGGTGGTTGGGGTTTCTCAGGATCTGGTACGCCATTAAGAGATCGTACCTTAACACCAGAACTGTGATCCAATAAGCTGAACCTCAACTTTGTCGGTAGGATCGAAATGCAGGCTCTAGCAATGATACAACATGGCACTACTCCGATATAAGATGGATTGGTATTAATAATAATATTAATGCGTATATTGCTCTTGATGAGAGAAACTGTGTCTATAGCGGCATGGATCAATTTGTACAGAAGAATCCATGCACTTGCGTAGATGACATGTATAGGTGGAGTATTGGGATATGCTTTTCAGGTCTTAACCTTCTGCCAGATGGTTGAGGCCAAAGCCTAGTTATGGAAACATTTACGTTTATATGTTTTTGGGCCCCACTTGGAATAGCTTATGGAGGGATTTTTCCCATGTGAATAATAGGGTAGTTAGACCAAGGTAATTGGCGAGTCTGCTACTAAATGTTGCCACATTGTCACATGACCTGAGTGTTATTGGTACGTTATTCCACTGATACCTGTATCTAACCAGGAAGAAATCAGAACGGACGTTCATTCTAGCCTTCGGTATATTCAATGTAAAATCTTTGTTGCGAAGCGCTCGAGTTGAGCAATGTTGTAATTCGAGTGTAGGCAGGTTGGAATAGGTGTTTTTGTGTAACATGTTGAAAAGCAGCAGCAAGTTGTGCTTCAATCGTCGAACGCAAAGTGGTTCGAGATGAAGTTCATTTCAACGTCCTTGATAACTCGTATCAGAGTGTTTATCAATCATATGTTTAGTGAATGACCTATGTAGGTTCTCCACAGCAATCCGGTCACTTTTTCTCATATTTCCGTATATTATGCTGCAGTATTCGAGGATGGGGCGAGTGGGTAGCTTGAAAAGCTCAACTCTAGCACGAGTTGGGTATATTTCGTGTGATATATTGAACATAGACTGTCTGGCACGTGCTAATTGGTATTGGACTTGTTCGGAGAAATTGTAGGTAGATGAGTACCTAATGCCAAGATCTCGCGTGGACAACTGTGTACGGACGCGTTCATTGTTTAGGGTGATAGATCCTTCGGGGAAGCAGCAGCAGTAAGACATGATGTTTGATTTCTTAGCCGTGAGGTTCATCACCCAAGTGCAGCACCATGACTCAGGGGAATGTAAATCATCTTGAATGAGCAGTAATGTCCCATGAAGTTCGTCACGCCGAAACTTATAGACTCGCTTGATATGGTCAGCAAATAAAAATGATGTACTATGATTTACATGAGATATAGATAAGCCCTTCAATAGGATCGCAGTAACAGTGAGAAAGTCATTCAGACTGGTCTCGGTCATAACAAAGGGATTGGAATAAGATAAAGTCAAGAGTAGTTGTTACTTTACCAGTTTGTTACCTATCCTAGAGTTTTAATTGTGCATGTCAAGTAGTCAAGAAATTGCTTTAGACACCCTGCATGGGTGAATATTCAAGTACAACAAACACAATCTTGACAATGTACCAACAAAGCAAATCATTGGCAAAGCAATACGACAAAGAACGGGTAGATAATGACAAACAACACAATCAAGTTCAAGTCGACGGGTTAAGTCAAGGATGACAGAGTTGAGGTCTCGCAAAAGACGCGAGAGGTAAGGGATGACTGTTGAGCTGTAAGCTTGTGTGCAGGCATAGATTAGTACTTCTGCCTAGTAGATGGAATAAATAAACATTCAGATAAGGCAGTAAGTAGAGGATGACTTTTATCGGTCAGTATCTTAAGGGCCAGGTTTTTACAAGAATGTTGTGTGTAGAAATAAGTGTTGGTAAAACTCGATATCGGAACACCGCTACATAGAGCTGAATACTTTAGTGATCTGACAATTAGCGTAAAATTCTTATCCAAAAGACCGGGAAATATCACAGGTGAACAGTGCGTCCAATGTGGAATAACACAGGCATTGACAAAGCGAACGATCAAGTCACGAGGAACGCAGGATTCTCTGAACCGGCATAGAATGACAATCTTCTGACTTTTGTGAAAGTTTCAGTTACTTGAAGCTGGGTGCAGTGTTCCAGGACTTGGTGTGTTTCCACCTAACAAACGTTTTCCATATAAATCCACAACTGTTTGTTTAACAGCATAGCGATCTGGTCAGTTTGTCACGATATTATCTAAAACCACTGCCTGTTACGTTTCAGCAGGAGCTTAACAAATCCACTAACGTCGATCATCAAATAGGAAGATTTCCTCTTACTTCTTCTCACGCCCCAGGGAAAATAATCACAAATACATCGTTACATTAACCATTGCAAGCGTGACATCGACACGCAAACATCCCTACGTCCATTTATATAAAGTAGTAATATGCAACCATATGCTACTGAGAAACTAGTATCGTTATGTACCTTTACGTGTCCTTACCGTTTCTATCACGATGATCATGATTTTGCTGGCGTGCTTCGCGTTTTCGAGAATCAAAAATATATTCATATAACACACATGAACCATACGCACATCCAGAAAGCTAAACCGCATCAGTCTACACCTCTTGTTACTGGCAAAAGCAAAGGTGGTGACTTTTAAAATTTTATGCCACCATATGTGAACGATTGGAACGGAAGAAGGTTTAATTGGTAAGTTCACTGATTGCAGTATTTTTCTCCATATAGTTAGTTTTTCTTTCAGTGTAAAAACGGATTTATCCTGGTTTTCAAAGCAAACCTTTGACAACACTCAGTCGGTGAAGAATGAGGTCGACAATTGATGTAACAAAACAAAAAAGGACGCGTTGCAGTGGACTTACCATAAATTCTGATTGTACACATGATTTGATTACGTTGTCGCGTCCCAGGTACTTGGGTTAAATCATGCAACGCAGATGGTGTAATGCATCTTCAAGTCGAGTTTTGAGTTCGGATAACGCAGGAGCAATGATGACGAAGCGTGGAAGTATGGTCCACGGCTAGAATACACAAAATGAGAAAAATTTCCGGCGGCATTCCAACCGGTTGTACTATGTGACCAAGTTCAAATGGTGGTCTCTCAGTGAGATGTTGTAGGTGAGTTGCAATAAGGGTCCGCGTGGTTGTTTAAGCTCCTTGAGGATCTAATACACGAATATGAGATCACATGACATAAGACGATATTGGTCACCAAAACTCCTATAGTCTTTAGTCTAAACTGGTAAAGGAGGTGGAGCATTCACTTAACATTTGCTGTCGCCCTCCGTTGTAGCAGTAAGATCGTGCTTTTGCCTGAGGTGCCATAACTGAATGGCGTATTCAACTTGTAGTCGCACATAAGTGTAGAGCATTCGTGAGAAGTAGGTAGGATCAAATCATCCAAACGCTCTCCACAATAAGTCCAAGTGTTTATTAGCGTTTTCGCTGCCATATCAGCCTGCTTTGAACATCCGAGGTCTTTCTCCACGAGCACCCCGAGATCCCATTCATGTAATCCATACTGCAAAATGTGTTCTCCAAATCCATATTGGTAAATTCCCTGGTGACATATATTCATTACTTTGCACTTGACAGAGTTAAACTCAACTATGTTCAGGGTCGGAATTTCGTAAGCCCTATCGAGATCTCTTTGGAATGCTATTTGTTCGACTGCTAGTTTGATTGCTGTGCAAATCTTGAGGTCGCCCTCAGAGAGTAGAAAGTTTGACTTCAAAATTTCTGCAAGGTTTTTTCTTAACCTGAATAATAACCTTGGTCTTGGTATCGGGCCTTGAGGAACTCCACAGTGAACCTCTATCCACTCGGACAAGGTGCTCTGAGCTCACACATTGAAGCGTCGTTGGAGTAGGAATGGAGGAAACCAGCCTAATACAGAGTCACCGATCACGTAGCTTCTAAGCCAGTGATGAAAAATCCGGTGATCAAGGCGATAAATGCCTTCGGGAAATCAAGGTAACCGACGTCGACTCCTTCCCTAACACCGACGGATTACGCCCAGCCAGCACAGGCTAACAAAAGATGCAGGATACACGATTGATTGGAGGGTGATTTACAAAGTATGCACATCAAAATGATCCTCTAATCGGTCTTTAACCGTTGTGCCAATCGTTGCACATCGTGATACGGTGGCTTAGGGATAAGGGTCAAAAAATAACACTCTACCGGTCCCTAGGTCAACCGACGTTATTCTCAGCTGATATGCTCAAGTAGGTTCAAAAGGCATGGAGCGCATCGGATTCGGGCAGCCAACATCCAATATCTACCTAATCCACACATGTCGATTTAACAACATTGCAGGGTGACGGATGTGTTGGCCACTGCCTCTTTCGGGTCTGAGTGGGCCTACCCACCTCACCTGACGCCAGTCTTCCAATCCGACATTATTTTATTCCCCTTTTTAGTTTAAGGATCCGAATGGACACAAGCCAAAATGCGGTGTCACTTTGACAAATTCAAGCAACATAGTTACATACATGCATCCCTACACCCATTTACCCATACCAATTGGCTCCAGAATGCTGCTTTTAAACTTGCAACTTGTGAACCTACCAATCCTTCGTGTTTGTATAAATATGATCATGCATATGAATGCATGTCTCGCGTTGTCGAGAATAAAATATTCATTTATTTCATTTGGTGAAGCACAATTAAATTAAAAATCGCAACGTGGAACTACCAATCCGGAAACTCACCAAACGACCGCTTTGTCTTATTGGGGCTCATCAGTGATGCGCAGTCCTTCGGTCCCCTCCAGGTGAGCGTACACTTGATCTCTTTTAGCTTGCACTGTTTAAGATCAGCCATCAGACACTGAGCCATGGGGGACAATGGACGACCATCACGGAATGAACTCTAACTGCGATATTTCCCGACCCATCCGCCACCTCCACCCAGGTTCCTACCCGTGCAGAGAACCGTGGATGACCACTTCGGAGAGTAAAGTAAAGATTCGGTGCGGGGCATGGCTGAAGGAAAATGGATTACTCGAAGTTCCTCCCTTGTCTACTAGGTTCTCTTGTTTATATAATTGCGGCACCATCCAGCAAGCATAAATACGTTGGAATTTTAAATAATCACTAGATTCCATTCAGGGATCTTCGAATATAACAAAACTAATTAAAGTCTTCAGTTCAGTGAATCAGATTCTGTCTCAGCCACAGGAGTATTATGGAAACCATGCATGATCGAGAGAATAATTCCCTCCATAAATGTAATAGAACAGTTAGATTACCAAAATAGTCTACGAACCCACATAGATTTCATAGGTTGTGGAAGTTTCGGATAAAAGTGGAGGTTGGATAATTTCTTTATAGCAGCGCGCAACTCTTTACTAAAAGATTACTTGAGGCCAGTTGAATCAGCATATACATGTCGTATTAGGTATGCTGTATTAGAAACATAGAGGCGTGAACAGATACCAGACAGTAGACATTGGTAACTGAAATTGAAAGGGCCAAATGGTAATTCATGTGGCAGAACAACTTTAACATCTGCACATGTAGTAGCGTTATAGGGAGATCACAATTAATAATTCATCTGTTAAATGATGGCAATGATTGCTTGACGTTCGCTTTCTATCCTCAGCCAATCTAACGACGGTTCTTGCAGGTTACTGTATTAAGACAGTCAGTTAAACATTTCACAGTTCCACTGTATCCAGTCTCATCACACAATTAATAGTTTTGACGAGTTCTAGCGCCTGGGATTTAACTTGTGCGTTACTTCTCACTACTCTATCTTGTCATATTTAACAATGTTCCAGTCAACTGTTTTCGTTGTGTCCAGCCCGCATCTCTAATTTCGCAATTTTAACAGGAATCTCTGTCAATATTCGCTTCACACTGGGGCAAAACATAACTAGTTTGTTCTGCTCTCCCTTTGCAATAGTCACACGTTACGATCCATGTAAGCAAGCATGAAAATCCAAGTGATGGTGCCATATCTCAGAATTGGAATTTTTAAACGCACGTCCTGAAATGCGGCTTGTAAGTATTCAGAAACTTAGTTATACCTTATGCTTGTCTAAATCTCGTCTACTTGCTTCGAACATATCCTTTTTATACGGTAGTCCAACCGACCGACCCAACTGTCTTACGTATTGAATGTGAATTTGAGGCCCATATAACTCAGCTTTTACTAACAATTTTTGTTTACACTATTGAACCTGTTGGCTACTGTTTTGTTTTCAGAAACGTACGGTTATCTTCAGTTCATAGAGTCTAGCTCTGGAAAACAGAAATGGCGAAATACTAAACTAGATGTGCTTTAAGCGAAAAAAACAGTACTGTGCTATTCGATGGGTTTCTGGTACTTTACGACATATTGTTGTATTTACAAGTCCTCTGTTCCTATGAAATAGGAAGTTAGATTAAGCTAGTCTGCTATCGCAATATTTAGTTAGCTTGGAAAGTTTACATTCCAAGTAAAGAACATTAGAATTATTGGAACTTTTTCTTTTATCCGCCTTGCATTCAGCAAAGCATCTGCTGCGTTCTTTGGAGAAGAGTTAGGCGCACTACGTGTGCTTTTCAGCACCTTGCTTTCAAACCCTTCCAAGTCAACATTTGTTGTTGTTATAGATAGCTATATTCCGGACCGTCTATTTTCACTAAAAACTGGAAATATGATATCAAGGAGCACAAGTTTAATTTCCTTGGTTGTATGATTTATCTTTTTCGCGCTGTCCCTCAGAAGATCGTACTCAGTTAATTTTCTAATACCATCAATACATCTTGAATTAAGAGCCAGTCACAAGACTAACCAGTATTTGACTCCATGGTACATCAAACCACATTTTACATGCTCTCCTTGCGGATCTTATTGGCAATATTTGTTCTGTAAACTAGAACTTGCAGCAAACCTGCTAGATATCTAAACAGCTAGTCGGTTTTCGATGTGATGCCGTGTACACTGAATTGTATAAGGATTCCTGGATTGAATATCGAAGGTACCTTAGCTTAAAGAACCGCCTGAAACAACAGATAAATGCTGTTATAACGTTATAAAAAAATAATTTCTAATCAACAGTTTTTACAATATTTTCACATTTAGTGGATAATAACAACAAAATAAACTCAATGCATGCATCCCAAACAACCTGCTATGTACCAGGAAGCCACAAGAGAGCTGTCAGATTCCGTTTGTTATGGACAGAAGAGGCAATCGCCATTCTGCTCCATAACCCGGAGTTGTGCGCACAGAAGAATTTTGTGCAGACGCTCTCTACCCTGTCCCCAGACTAACAAAATTAAGCAGACTTACCACATCATTTCCCTCGACTCCACACAGGTTGGGCTAATAACCTAGCCTTATTGCTGGGATATTTTGATTAATTGACGCCTGTAATTCACGTGTCCATTTTGGACCTACATAGTTTTGGTTCTACTAGACATGTTGATGCAATGAAAAAAGCTCATTCGCTACATCCTACTTCTAACTATGGTTTGTTCGCGAGTTAATTGAGTTTTAATCCTAAACGTTTTTATTTCCTTTACTATTTTCCGCAAAATTAAATATAAACTAGCTTTTCGCGCATTGACTTAAAAGAAATTTTATTATTGTCCTTTTGTACGATTGGTATGCATTATTTGCTAGTCAAAAACTACATATATTTGTATGTATGGCATCTAGTCAGATCAAAGCAATTTGATCTTTGGATAATAGAAACAAACCATTTTGTAAAATGTGAAAACCAAAGTATATTATTATTATTATTATTATAGATCTTATCATAAATCGGAAAATTCATTGGATAGAACTGCGCTCATTCACGATAAAGTGATGAAACAGTGTGTTGATCTGAAACCCAATTGTTTTATTTCTATGTACTTAACGTGCTGCGTTTTTCGAAACAGCCATTATTCACCAACGTGGAAATAGATGTCATAGTTTGAATAATATGTTTTGATTCTACGATGTTGCATTGCGTTTGGAACTGAATGTCATTAACTGTGTCATCAGAAACCATTGTTTTCAAGTTGTATACGTCAAAAACCGATTGTTTTTGGCCACTTTCTAGTTTATTTTCTACGTCACTTTCTTCTCTTCCATGTTTATTCTCATTGCTTTCGTGTCAGTCATGTGATTTTCTTCTCAGAATGCCCAGCTGATTAACAGCACGAGTATTACGACATATGCACCTATAAATAGTGGCCCGTATAAGCTACTTGCAAGAGAAGCGAGGACAAACTTAAGATGTTCTATCCAAACGTACTCGTCTTGCTACCGTTGTTGCTTACGTTACTTTCGACTGCATGTGGTGAGTTCCTAATTGTGCCATATTGATGCCGAGCAATTCAACATTTGCAACAGAAATGCTTTAGCGGTTTTATAAGGCACAGATGACTAATGACATACTTCTACCTGCTGGATTACCTCTAGTTGTAAAATGTTTAATTTAGGGCGTTAACTCTAAGCACAATAAGTTATTGGTCTGTTATTTCTACCTGTTGATACTGCACATTGAAATGATCCTATATAGAGCAGAAAGAAGAATTCAGCAAAATTATCGGTGTGCATAAAGTTTTTGGTGCGAAGTTATTAGTAAATTTGCATATTCATGAGCAACATAAGGATTCATGCGCAAATAGTTAACTTTACTCAAAGCATATTTTCACGAACAAAATGTAACACGTAAAATTACTATTAGATAGCTGTCTTTAACGCAGAAGTAAAAGCAAAGGTTGTGTAACATGCAAGATAAAAATTATTACTGTTTGGCCACCCCTATAAGGTAGACTGCGTTCGTGATGATAGTTTCGGTTGATCTCATTTGGCGATACTCAAGCAAAACTCTGGTGTGTACAACTGATAAAAATACTATCCTGTAACTTATTGCAATGAGTACTCAGTCACAAGAATAAAATATTGCAACAAACGCAAGTTGCTTAGCTTCAAAAGAAACTATCAACTAACTCCAAAATCTGACAGTCTAATGGTCGCACAAAGCGAAATTATCTATTTACACCAATAATTTTATTTTCAGGTATGACCATCGGTGAGCTTAATAGAAATGATTATATTTCTGTGTAATTGTCAACTTGTAAGAACCTTAATTGTAGACGGAATTGATCACTGTATTAAGCAGTATTACAAGATGCATCTTCTGACCAACGAAACCGTAGCTCATCTACGCACTCCCTGTTTGTATTTGTCTGGTACGCGTTGCTTCGCTGTTTAGTGGCTTTGTGGCGTCGGCTACCTGTATTCAGTCCCTGGGCGCACACGGCTGTGGTTCCCGTGTTCCATTTTTTGGTGGAGTTAATATGGCATGCTGCTGGCTCATTGCCGGTTGGCTTCCTACCACTTCCATACTACTGATATCATTCGCACAACAAACTGCTTGTTAGTGGTGGTGTCCATATTTAGGTGCAGTGTGAAAGCCAATACTACCAACCCCGGCACTCAAAAGGATCGGGGTTTAAAAACAGTAAGAATGAGACACACGTCAATAGAGTAAATTGAATTCAACTTATTTGTGTATTCTCATCGGCTGTTTACAAAGCAGCTACGGAATGACAAATTTACATACAGAGAAAGTGGACGTGCTGTTCATTGACGAATATCACCGCGACCAAAGTCATCTTGCTTAAAATCATTCCAGTCGGAAGGAAAGGAGCACTGACTGCACTGCTGTTGGTAGGGGCTGGTTACAAAATCACTTTGTATAAACCTGGTTTCTGCCGGTGTATCATCGATGCATCTGGAATGGAAGCAGACAGCGATTGTTGTCTGTTCATTAACCTAAACGAACTGCTCGGGATTTGACACACAGGGTCATCGAGCACTTGCTGCATAACATAGCGAGTGCGTAGCTTGGAACTGTTCGCAAGCCTGTTAGCAATGATGTGCACTTCGATGCTTGTAGACAATATGCTCTCAATTCCACCAGGGTACTTGGTACCTGAAAAGTGAATTGAAAGTGCGTTCTGTACAGGTTGGATCTGCCCAGCATCTCATCCGTTTGGTCCAATGCCACTAGTTAATCTACAGTATCGCGGTGGAGATACCGATATCTGTCACCAATCCGATCTCCTTTAAATGGTAGCGTAATGAATACCAGTTTGTTAGTGACATCATTTACGGGTTTCTTCCTAAATGTTGCGTATGCTTTTAGAGTTAAAACTTTCCCCGTATATGCTTTCTGTCAACTGCTTTGATGTAAAAATGAAAATGCACAGAAAATAATAGAAATAATGGAGATTATTTGATAACTTTCACTTCGTAGAATCTTTTCATGAGATCAAAAGGGAAACTGCCATATAAAAATAATTAAAGCAGGCCGATGTTAACAGAGTTAATGAAATTGCAGGGATATGATAATGACAAACTCATATGAATTTGGTAACAAAGTAGCCTTGAATTTTAACTTTTTCATTGTATGCCAACACGTTTTCGATTATGGCGCAGATCAATTCGACTAAAATATATTGCTGTCAACCTATGCTTCATATGAATATCTCCTCGGTTACTATAATATAGAAATTCGTGCATTTGGTGAACTAAAGAATAATCTCCTGAAAAGTGGGAAACTTTTGGAACATTAATTAAGCCAGCACCAAGCTGTTTAGCCTGATATTAATGTAGGTTTGTGCGGTTCGATTCTGAAACTCGCACTATAGTTTGCAGTTATCGTGGTCATGTTGCGTAATTTGTATTTATGTAAGACAACTCTTTGTGCATCTGTTGAACGTCAAATACATTTGTGCTTCCAGGTTTCTTCTCAAACATACACCTATTTAAGACCTAGCGGCAACGAAAGCATTAGCCTGTTCAAGCAATTTGTTTCAAAGCAAAATTTGTCTCAAAGTTACTAACTTCTGTCATGAGTCTCGCATTAATCTCTCTTCGTTAGTCTCTAAAAATACGCCATCTGGTAAGTCCCAGTTTTAATCTATGGAGACACCAAGGTGCACTTTCACGCGTTCGTTTAATGTGGCCGCAAAATATCCGCAGATGAAACATTGTTCATCTTAAGGCTATCCCTACACTGATTAGCAGGCAAATTTAGCATTGGTCACACTCAACCATTAAATGATGGCATTGATTTCTGTAACTTATTCGCACTTCTAATCAGTAGCTGACTGTACCTGCCATGTAAATTCTGACAAACGCGGCATCATTGTACATAATTCAAATATACGAATTGTTGCATGCTTGTGTAAATTGCTTTTTGTAGGGTTCAGAAACATCACTATGACGTATAACAAGACCCCTTTACTACATTTAAACTTTCCGCAGCTCGAATCTATTGTCGTTACAAAACATTGAAGAATATACGTAGGGCGCAATTTTCGATTTGGCAATTAGAAGGACTAATCTCACATAGACTGAGTAGTAGATTACATCATGAAATGAGAACAAATGTTTCACCTTGCACACAAAGTTGCTTTGTAGTACATCGTGGCTTACTGGATCTTTTTTAGTCTACTCCTAATAATGTCTTCCACTAGTAGCAACACGTAAGGTTTCTCAGCATAAGTCGAATTAAGATGAATAAATGTAAGCAGATTATTTTTATACCTTTTATTCCTATTATTTACTCGGACAACTGCTGTCCACCCGTCTTCAATAAACTACACAACCAATCAGTAAAGCCCAACTTTTGTGTGCACTTCACTCGGGCGATGACCATAGCAATGCATCGGTTTGCGATGTTGATGATTTCTTCCATTTAGATGTTTAAGCACATCCTCCCCAAATATATATTTTGTACCGAATAAGTAAACAAGGACGAATTTTACCTTATGAAGTAGAGATAAATTTTCGGCAGAAATATTTTTAGCTATCAGTTCGAAGTAAAATTACCGAAACCTGCAGTAAAGCTACTTACTGAAAATAAAACACTGCTGCACTAAATACCGAGCACTTAGCAATTTGGTATTTATATGAAGGCATCATTACTGGCGCACACAAAAGTTTTACAAATGAGCATCTTCCAGTTACTTTAGGAAGGATATTAAAAACTTTGTAAGGATAAAAGTATCGCTTATATAAGTAAAAAATGTAACTATAGTATGGATAATAGATTTAGAGGTTTCAGTTCCTCTTCCTCGTTTCATATGCTCAACGTAGCAGATGAAAGAAAAGATGGTTTGTAAGCCAGTTTTGTAGCAGTTTTAATAGGGTTAACAGGTAACTGCTTTCTTGTTGCGTCAGTTGCTTAGAGCATATCAAACATTACTCTACTTTCTCAGCTTATAATAATATAACCACTTGTAGCAAAGTAACACCTAAACGTACATTGCCTTTTTGCAGTGAGTTTGGAGAAAATGTCCATTTTATGCTTTGATCGAATCTTAATCTTATGTAGTGATTGCTGAAAAGGAATTGCGCCTTCAGAGGCAGGGAGTACGCGGTAGATGATGATATAAGCCAAGTAAAATTTGTTTTTAATCGCATACGTAAGAATAATTTGTCAGGCACAATTTACCGGTGAAGTATTTTTATAACCCTCAGTATAACTAACACAGAGCAGTAATACACATAACCTACTATCACGCTTAGTTACCGTCTGATATATAAAGATTTTTATTCAACGGCCCATTCGGCATGCTTTCGATGTGTATACATCAGTTGCTTTAAATAAATGAGCTGCTATAATTTTACAAATGGAAGGCATTGCTCATCAGCTAACGCTATGTTAACAAATGCAATTTAAATATGTTAACTGTCGAAAGTAGGATAAGATTACCGATAGACAGCTAGGATTTGAATTCCAAGGAGGCATAATATGTTTATACCATTTAATATTAAATATGGTATAAACCACTTTATAACTGACATTTATGTGTGATCTTTTAGGGAAAACACTTAACTGAGATGCAATTTTTTTGGCACATATTTGTTTTAATTCTTCTGTGTAGTATACTTTTCTTTAGTATTGTTTTAACGCATCACTTTACCAGCCTTTTTGGTCGTTAGCAGTCCATGTTTCATAGAGCTTACAACAGTTTTCCTCTGAGATTGACACTTCCACTAGTAAGGTGCATTAGTTGACTTCTCCCTTATTGGCTGACTTCGTCCCGATTTTTCGGTCTCTTAAATGGTTCTGTCTGCCATATAAGATTTATATGTTCTGATGCAAAAATCTTGTCCCTTCTTACCTTGATGTTTTTTGCCGAATTGGTTTGGCGCCGATCAGTGAGACACAAGACAACGACAGCATAATGGACTACATTGCGGGAAATTTTGTTCTCTTCATCCATAAATTATTTGCCGGTATCGGACAACAGATTCAACAAGCCCGGATGGACTTAGGAATTATTGGACGCCGAATAATCAGACAGGGGAAAGTATAAGCATAGCAATAGTATGGCATGTGAGAGTCACGCCCTTTATCACGCAATATACCTTGGCTGAAGATAACGTATGGGGATAGCGAAACTGCAGATGTACATTGAATGCAATAGCCTGTGATAATTTCGTCCAGCTCAAGAGTCTCTGCGCTGTGATTACGAGTACCATTTTCCCAGCCTTATCTTTTTTCCATCTCAAAATTTGTTTGCTCTGGTCTCCAAGCAGATTGTGATTAGATGTAAACTTAATACTTCAAAAATCGGCCAGATTGCATTCGATCACCCACAAGATGTCTCAGTTTTAACTTCTGAACAAAAACATCGATTCGAATATTACATCTGATGTCATAGGTATTCGGGAATGTTTCAAACTTCACCCATTTTTGCATTTGGAAGCTGATGTATAGTCTGTCGTTATCTTGACATACTATGTGCCAGGTTGATTTCACTTCGCATTGCGGTAGTCATCTCGAAGATTACACCGTTCTTCTAGGTGGAGGTCACCTTTATAGAATCAATTTCGTTCGTATGGCCTATTATTTTGTTCCATACTTTCAACAATACTGTGTGCAATAAATAGATTAAACGCCCACGGCTCAAGTAGCCTACAGTTTGATTTGTCAATTATCAAAATTCCTTTGTCATGTAAAAGCCCTGCGTATTGAGAAGTTGCTACTTTGTTTCACGTGTTTGTTGAAACCAAAATGATTGCTTAACTTGTGTGCTGTGACAGCTGCTGATTATACTTACGCTGGAAGCACAACTTTTTGATGTTTTGCATTTTTTTCTAATGGTTTATGATTAATTTCCCTAACCAATACCGGTGTTGCATTGTTGATTCAGTTTGAAACAAGTTTTCTCAAAGTTTCCATGACGTTTATCGCTTACAAGAACATCAACCCTATTAAGTCTTGACTAGGCTGTTCCAAACTACCTTAATAGGTTCATTCGATTTTGCTTTCCCCTTGAATATTTTCCAACCCTAGCCTGTCGACTTTTTAGAAAACCATCGTCTCTGGTCCCTTAGTTTAGAGGAAACTAATACGCGATAAAGTCGGTCGTATTCACCGCCAAGAAAAAGTATTATTCAGTAGTTTTGGTGCATATACGACCCGCGTAGATTGCCACAAATTCTTTTTAAAAAATTGTAGGCTTTTGTTTCAGTTCGTTAAAAATGCTTTCGGGTAAAACACCATCGGTTGGCCTCAATATCGCAGGGAAGATTCTGGTTATCCGTTTTGTTACTTGTGCCCTGCAAGCTGCAACTGGTTGTCCTTATCTCCTTATACTGGGGCCAAAACTACCCAATAAGTAGCCGGCTATTTATTGGGTATTCTTGTGGACGTCCTGCCCAAGTCAATTACTTTCAACGATGCGCCATATCCTAAGCCTGCAAGCATTCTTCTAATGCGCAAAAGATAGGATGCCTGTCATGTGAAAAAGGTTTGCTTGAACTGATCTGCGTCTGGCCTGCTAGAAAATGGTAACAACTTCCTGACTGCTGCAATACGTTGCGTCATAACTGGTGACGCGACGCTACCGGATGATTGTGCGTTATAGGGCTTACTCGTGGCCACTCATGTCCCTCAGCACATTAAATCTAGCTACCAAACTAGAATATGTGCTGCACCCTAAAAAAGCTAATAGGTTTTACGTGTTGTTCTCTGCCGTCACCCACGATTCTATGCCACTGATGGCCCACTAAATGTTGTATAGCCTACGATTGAATCCCTAATGAGTAGAGGCAGATGTGCGTAACTGATGTGTCCCAGTGAGACGAAGACGTTACCTAGCAACGCTTTCCCTGTGTTGATGCTGTGCCGCTAAGCTAAATATGAAAGGATGCTGTTTTCCCCATACCCGTAAGACACATGCCGGTACGCAAAATCTTATTACTGGAAAGGATATTCATTGTAACCACTGAGCGGTCCTGAAAGCGCAAACCGAATAAATCCTGCGTTTGCACACAGACTGTATTCTTGTGCTAAGTACCTTTCAACATGAGGGTACCAGAGCGTTTTCACTTAGTTACTTAGTTAACTAGATATTTCCATCATCCTCTATTATCAGTCGAATGCATACGGTGAAAACATTTTACCGCCATGCGAGGTGGCATCGTCAGTGCAGTATGGCCCCAAGACAAATGGTGGTGAAATGTTTGCAACCAAAGTGCCAAGCTCGGAGAAACATGAGCAACTGAACCATCAAACCGATCTATCAGTGTTCCGTAACATCTTAAACACTTTAAGGTTTGGGAGAAGGGAAATGTAGCATCTAAAATATACAAGATGGCATAGCCTACTGAAATGGTTGTTACTGGTTATGATATTAATAGAATTTATGCTAGTTCAAATTTGTACCCGTCACAGTTTAATGCTTTGTTTGTATACGATAAAAGCTCAAACATCAAAATCAAAATAAAACTCCAGGGACGAGATTGACACGTTATGAACACTCAAATATCTGTCTAAACCGCGTGTTGCGGTAGTGCAACGTTTTTGCCAAAATATATGCGGACACATTTCACAACCGTGTCAGCACAGAAGATAAGGATAAAACACACAAGTTCTTCATAGCTTTGTTAAGTTTACTGTAGCTAGCGAAGTTCCTTACTTCCCGCATTCTCATATAAGTTGAGTTAAACTGTCGATAATCAAGCCGTTTTATGAAAGTAAGATAAGATTTTTATTCTCTTTTTAAGATTATAAAATGAAAAACTGCTGGCTCGTTCATTGGCGGTGCATTCTTTTGCCTTGCGTTTTTATTAGCGCTGTGCAAAACATTTCGCAGCCATGCTGATGTTTAAATATTGAAGTTATTTTATTCTGATTGTTTCAGAAAACATCAACGTAACGTCGTCAATAACATTAGATCCACGAGGTAAGCACAGTTAGAAGAGTCCAGTAAATTTCATCAATTACAATTTATGTGCTATCTATATGTTTTTACGAATTTTTCGCAACCTGCGCACGCACTAATTAACGTATATGCACGCGGCAATACTGTTTCAAATGCATCATTCGGGGACATTTTTATGGTACTATAGGACATCTGTATAGAGTCACTTTGCATGCACGGATCCTCATAATAATATGATAGCGATAAATACATGCATGAAACTAATACAAACGGGTGAAATTGCTAAGGAATCTAGTGTTTTAATGTAGAATTTTAAAATCCACAGTACTTGCATGACATTATCATGAGAGCTGACGGCTCTTGATATCTCTTCGGTGTTTGAAAGCCACAAGATAAGACGGAAATTCTGTGGGTTGGGTTGGCACCAATTTCGACTGCATCCACCGTAGTCGCTAGTGACTTGAAAAAGATATCTTTCGGCGGGTGATGTAAACATATTATCCTAAACGCTTGGTACTCAGTAATGGAACAAAAATACTAAAATGTGTTCATCACGTGGCTACCGGGCTCATCCTAAGTTTATCGGATATGTCGTATAAAGACCGATGTAGACGCTTAGGGCTGTACACCCTATCGTATCATTGGTTTAGAGTTGACTTCATTGGACACATCGGATTTTTGCATCTGAGCCACTTCGCCATGCTGAGGCCACTGCTTCACTTGCATGTAACAAGCAGCAATCGCGGGTATCAGTACAGCCTAGTGGTACCAGGTGTAAGGCGGATAGCTGTACCTCTCTGCTTCGAGCGGCGAACGTTGAAATATTTGAATAGTTTGCCTGCGAAAATTATGGAGGCGAAATCGGTGTCGGAATTTAAGCGAATCCTATGGAGCATATCGCAACCGAATAACGTAGGGCACGACTGCAATCTGCAGTAGGGGCTCAGGAATCCTTGACGAGACTGTGCGCACCTGCCCAAACTGATTACAATGGAGCAACACAGCCGCTCAACCTTTCCAGTATTCAGTATTCATAGCAATGACACGTGCTCTCAAAGGTAATGACAAATCTACAAATACTTCAATATGTCGACGTTATTCAACACTGGAAGACAGGAGAAAGTCAAAGGTTTCCAACGGAAACGAAGATTTCTAGTTTGAATGCGCAGTATATTATTTGTTTTTCATATGTGAATACATACTAGAACAAACCTTGGCACTTCTGAACTGGTTGATCTAGTATTGGATCCTGTGAAACCGTATGCTAGCAAATGGTATCGTTGATTGTATATGGTTGACACGGTGCACTTGTTCAAAAAGTTGAGCGTTGATGTAGAGAACAGGTGTAGTTTTTGCGTACACTTGATTGACGGCATCCAGTTCCAGATTAGCCTGTCACTGTGGCCTCCACGGGGACAGCCACGGGACTCCTGCGCCTACAGAGGGACCACAAATGGCTTGCGTTGCAGCACCTACAGTTCCATCGACACAAACCATATCCTGTGTAAACCCGAAGAAATAAGATCGGGAGGCAGGTGGATTGGAGCCACGTTTCATAAAAGGACTAGCAGACACAAGCACGCTGTATTTGGGAAATCATGCGCACACAAGGCGGTGACCGGACTGTATCCGCTCCACACTGAGTGCATGGAACCACTCTTGGAGCCTAGCACGGCCAGGAGGACCGTGCACCCCGTCCTCTCCAGCAACATCCAACTATCTCCTGGAGGCAATTTTTGTGAGATGGGGGGTAATAGACAGTAGGCACACCAAGCAAAACCCCTGAGGGGATATCAACAATACAGATAAGCACGTGAAATGATAATATCGAATAATAAACAGTGAATAAAGCATACGGATACACCGACCTATCTTCGCCAAATTAGCATAGGTAATGCATTGGATATCAACAAATCCACGCTAAGTTCAAGGTGTCATCAAATATGGCTATTTGTAAAAAAATACCACAAACACGAAAAGGTCGGCGAAAGAAACCATTATTTGCTTAAGCGACGTTTAAAAGCTTATGGAAGATTATGCAGGTAGACGTTAAAATGAGGCGAAAAATAAGCATTAAGACAAGATATCAAACCCACCACCTAAACTAGAGACTCAGCACCCAGGCACGTGGTTAGTAAATCGAATGGAGTGAACTTACCAACAATTCGCCGGTTCTGCTTACGTTCTCAGCAGGTCCCTTCGTCTATTCCATGTCAGTCCAGAGCGGCCCTGCTCGTGACTAACTAGGCATGCCTGACTTGTGTAATCGCGACCGCATGTGTTGCAAACCATGCGCTCGACGTGGAGGGAGCAAACCCCAGCGGCGCCTGTCGCTCCCGCTCTTGTAGCTTGTTCTCTGCATTCCCAATGGCTTACTCATGCATCTCGGCAACTGTCTCCATGATCAGATCGCGCTATGCATACCGATCAACTGCTTTCGATGCTCCTTATCTGTAACCAACCTTAAGATGTGATAGGTTCACTTCGGTCATATCCTGGTAACGAAGATTCCGTTTCCCCACATGCTTCTTTCTAACACTCAGTTGCTTATGCTTACTTGAATTCTTCTACACCTAACGAATGGTTATCATCTTGGTATACGTACAGGATTTATTTAACATTGCCTCAATAACGATACGGCTTTTCCACAAATATTATTGATTAACTACGGAAGCATTCCTGTTAATCTCGACGAAACCTGATGTTGGGCTTGTTTTTGATAGAAACTTATACATGTTCTCAATATAATCAGGAGCCTAGCCGACCTGGTTACGAAATACAGCTTCGGTACTGTCAGTTGAATAGCCTATATGTTTGAATTCACCGGTTTGGTTTTCTTGTTGTAGTGACTGTTGACCATTAGATAAACACCTGTTATTTGATGAACCCTTATCGCCATTCAAGCAGTACTGAAGATGATGGAATAGCGATATGCTTTTTGTCAATATCGATCAACACCAAATCTGCCCAATGAGTAATTCATGCGTCTAAATACATTCCAGAACTAATCATTTGTATGGTAATGGGGTAGAGAGTGGAAATACGTAGACTTTTCCCTGAAACTTCAAGATTGTAATGTCTCTGCATTTGCCATGCAATGCTTCACTCTATTCTCAATGCACGCACTTCAAACTCCTTAAATTCAGATCCCATGGCATCCGCACCTGGTGAGTCAATTGCTTTTGAATACAAATGATTGGCAGGTTATAGGAGGACGCTGCCTGACATTGTCGAAATTGCAACCTTAAATCCAATTCGATTACTTTTGTTTTACAGTTATAGTCAAATTAATCCGCGACACAGGGTTCGGTAAGTTATAATGCGGCAAATATTTCAGCATGAAATGCCAAGGTCTACATGTCATAAATAAGATAACAGTTAAAAATAGACGGTTGCGATCGTCAATATAGTATATCTGGAAATTTTGGATCGATGGCCACAATGTGCTTTCGCGTTATCCTAGTTAAAGAATACACATATAATTCCCTGAGCTTTAGCTGTATCCAGAGGATTCGTTTGTAAATAAACGAGAGTAATTCATGTAACTGGATTTAAGCAAGTTAACTGCTCATTTTAATTGTTTTTCTCAATTAGTATGGTTATTAAATATGGGGTCGCCGATCAATAAGTACTACTGTGGATAGGTTATCAGATGCAAAATCGAGCTCTGCACATAGCAATCAAAGTTGCGCATGATTAGAGTGATTTTCTGAGATTTGGTTAGTTTATGGCAAATATATTATATGCCAGATAAGCCAGCTACCAACTCGGTAAAGACCAGACAGCCTGATGGCAAGTAGGGGTTTTGATCTTTACATGCACGCTCGGGGGGTATGATTTTAGCAGCTTGCTATCCAAATATAGGAGCGTAGAACACAAACCATTAACCACTGTGCATTTATATTTGTTAGCTTGACCGTTGCTCTTAGTACTCGTAGTCAGTAAACGTTTATCAATTAGTTTGGTGTTATTGCATTAGCGTTAACAATTGGTCCAGCTTAGTTAGTCACACCCATCCCTGTTTCATTTATATTCATGTTGCAGACACAACAGTTGCAGCAGCGTGTGAGTCATTGCATTTAGGATATAAATGGATGTGGCTTGTAGAATCACTTAGAAGTAGTGGAATATATCAGGTTGTGTACGATTGTTTTAGTAAAATACTATCACATTCCTTTTTCAGCAATTCAAATGGTGGTTTCCGGACTGAATTTCGGTGAGTGATTATTTACCACCGTATCTAACAACTTCACTTGATGACATCTCTTACATTGACATCTGCACAATGCACCATCAGGATAACTGTTTTGTAAGCAACATCTTAGTGCCATAAAAGCCAGGGCGCTGGTGTTCATTAAACTAGTAGTGGAGTGTGAGTCACATGATACCCTACGAATTAACTGAAACACAACATTTATTTGCTTTTTGTGTCGCCCATCGTTAGAAACCAAGAATTTGTGAGGGCACTTTCGCGTAATCTAGTCGTATAAATAGTAGAGTAAATGTGCATTTCTGACGACTATCGAAGGAATCTGTCAAATGATCCATTCTAATAAGCACTATAATTGTCCAATTGGGTATAATAACGGTGAACTTAGCATAAAAAGTATTGGTCTATTTGTTTGGAAGGGTCGTGCATAGAATACACACCTTATTGATTGAGTGAATTTATGGCGTCGAGTATGATGGTAGAATAGGCTAAGGGGATGTCACATGACAGATAAATTGCCAATCTAACCAATGCTTCTAGTGAATAGAGACTAGCATCTGTAACGGGAAAAATTACACGGTCACCACGTATTGGTAAACTTCGGGATGGTTTTAACGACTTTGTCCATAATAAATTACATTAGAATTTAAACAGGTACGTCAAGCACAACGTTCTAAGTGACATATTACAGAATAATAGGAATTTACACAAATGGCATTCGGAAATTTTACGTATTTTCTCTAAGAAATTGAAATGTTTTGTAGTCAGACCTACGAAAGAAAAGAGTTTGGCATTCATTACTGCGAATAATAACAAGTAAAGCGACTAGCAGTCGTTAACACTCTGTGGAATGACAGACATTTATTTCAATGCGTCTTGATGAAACAGCTTCTATTGTTTTACTTATTGCGTTGATATTGTGTGACTACATTAATTCCTCATAAATGCATCCGCTGAGAGGACTACCATGTTACAACTTCCTAAAATCATTCGCACACATTGCAGATACTCCGAAAATTGTGGAATGTAAGTCAACCTAATTACGATGACAAGCCTGATGCGTGCGTGTTTGCAGCGCATGCGTGGGCGAGTTCGGCAAAATCTACACCCAAATTTACCATTTCATTTTAATATGTTGTTCACAGATGTTGGCAAGGTTATAACCGGACTGAAGTCAAGTGAGTCGAGCTTGGATGGGTTCACGTATATATATGTTTAGCCGGTCATTTATAGAATTAGGTATCTTCTATTGCGTTGTGATATACTTGCACCACCACTAGTGCATAAATATATGTTACCGCTACTCACCGACAGACACAAACACATCGGAATGGTTATTGCAGTGCAAAAGATAGACCATCGTGAAAATTATTGTAAAAAGGACACTGGTGTGTTTGTGAGAATGTTGTTATTGCCCCGCAGTTCAGTTTATGGTTTTATGAAACAAACTCGGTCGGAGAAGGCGATTCGAACAGAAAATTGCGTCTGACGTTAGAACATGTCCTTGTGTACATTGTTACACCTACCATCTGAGCATGTGGAGGACTAACAGACTTGAAGGCTAATGAGGCGTGCTAGCAGTTAATTAGAGAAAAATCCCCTGCTCATGCGTACTTCAAAATATAGCCGCCCTTACAATTTATAAACGCTATGTCGTATATAGCTTCTATCAGTCTATGTCGTGTCTTTCAGTGTCAACACTCTCCTCTGCAACGTTCGGCACTTGCTTGGTACTGGAGAATAAGAAGAGCTAGATCGCCGTTAGCTTGTATATCATGACCATTTGAAGCTGTCCCCCGTGGCCCCATGGCTGTGCAAGCCGCTGGTTGTCATGGTCAATCTAGCGCTTTCCCGGACATGTGGAGGATTATTTGATTTAGAAGCTGGTGCGACGGACTATCGGTTAATCTAAACATACGTAACTCTCGTATCAGAATAGTTTCAGTTCTGGTGCATGCCTTTCCAGTAGAAGATGAGAAAGATGAGGAAATATAACAGGAGCCTGCTTAAAGAGAAACTCGATTTGCAACTGCTATATAAATGCTAAACGACAAATTGGAGCGCAGTTTGGTGACGCATGCTAACGAACAACCTGATGAAGCATGGTTATGTTAGGGGGGCATCAGGTGCATTGTTAAATAGTTCTCTATAAATTCCGACCGTTTCCATAGAATTTCCGTTATCTTAAGGGTTATGATGAACCAAAACTAGTATTGAAATTAAAATAAGGGATGAGAAACAAGTGTAAGATAACCATTTCAAGATTCACGGCTCGTGTTCTTAAAGAGATTTAAGTTCTTACTATACATGCAACGCACTAATGCACTGTGGATATCGCCTCGACTGTTGACGAAATTTTTCAAAATAATTTCCAAACTCAGAGAACAATTCAGCTAACAAATGAACAACCTGCGCTGCCCGCATTTAACTCCTTATCAATTAACTACACTGATTGTCCTGGCGGCAGTACGCCGATAAAAGGCAATGTTTGGTGGAGCGCCGGCGATGGTTCAAAGACCGTGAATTGGGAGTGTCCTACTGATATTTATGAAATAGAAATTTCTGTTATAAATATCGCAGAATACTGATTGGTCAGTAATTACTGTTTAACTCGGTAGCATTAATGACATAACGGGCCTCACGTTATGTGTTCCCCCGCCTTTCAACCGATTAGTAAACGCTTTTGACGGATTTATGACTGTAAGCTTGGGTCGCTAGATTGCTGGCTTCCTCAAAGAATGCGTGCTTCTTCAATGAAGCATGGCTTAATTAATGTGTTTAGATGATGAGCCTCCTTATTTTTATTGTATTTGGACAGCAATTTTTGAAATTGGCAAATGATACTTTTGCAGTAGCCTAGGTTCGTTGTAAACTTGGTCAACTTTTGAATTGCTTAGGCGCGCATAATTCCAGGCAGTTTTGAACGTTGTTGGACCGCTTGTGCTTCGCTACATGGTTTTCAGTCGCCCTGGAAAATCTGTGTCTATTACTGGATCTGAGAAGCTTGGTAAAGACATACTTGTTAAAACATTAAGTCGGTATCTAACAGGACACTAAGCTTGCGGCATAGTTCATTCACGTAGTTAGCCCTGAGGAGAGCATTCAAAAATGTGTCGATGTCAGTTGAAAAAATAAATCAAGAACGTTATCTTGTCCCGTGTGTACATCTACAAGCTGGGTCAAATCACCAGCCATAGTGGTGTCTAAAAGAGCCATATATTTTGGTGACGCTGACTGATAGTCCGAGTTGACTTTCAGCAAAGTAAATTCATCACCTACTATTTTGTGAATCGATAGCAGTTCCTAACCTTGGCAGAAGATTCACGGAAAATCCGCAGCACGTTTTCAGTAGTGGGTGGTTGGTTACAAATGCAACCAACTTGAAACTCAAGTTTTTCCTAATGTTTTGGCATTTAGATGGAGTCTACAGATTTGCCAGTAGGCAATAATCCGACGGTGGAAGGAGAGAATTCCTAAAGATCATAAATAAGAGATCTAACACCGCGTATAGTGCCATACACATTACGGAACTTTCTCTAACTCGGGAAATAAAGAGGCGTGTCGGGCTTACTTTACGAGTGCCACGTTTTGATAACGAACAACTCCTGTGGGCTAGATATAAGATAAATGCGTCTGATTATTGCATTTGTTTACTTGACCGTACATTGATGAGAAGTGCGCTAATACGCAGTCGGTATTTCAAGAGGATGAGTATATCTGCACTAGGGGTGGTGATTTCAAAGTCACCAATGAGTAGGAGGAATTTTTACTTGTAGTTGTAATGTTTTCGTCCCAGCTGCTCACAATCTACATAGCACAGCCTAATCCAGAAGTGCACCAGACGCATTTCGTCCTATTGAGGTTCGTCAGTGATGCGCGTTCCCTCGGTCCCCTACTGAGGCAGATGCGAACTAGCCAGCAGCTTAAGCCACTGAGCCATGTGGGACGTCGACTTGGCTACACAATTTGCAAGCTAACCGGGATACAGCACTACCTATCTACCTCAGTGGGGGACCGGGGGAATGCGCACAACTGACGAGCCCCACTAGGGTGAAACGCGTCTGGCACTTTTCCGGAATAGGCTGTACTATGTAGCTTGTGAGCAGTTGGGACGAAAACATTACATTAACGGCGACGACATTGTCAGTTATATCAAAACTCTCTAACTCCCTGCTTATGTCAGGATTTGTAGAACTTGAGGTAGTTCTCCAAGTGGGGTGTTGAATACAACCGTAGATGCGGCATGTGATAAAGGCATGGCTAATGCAACAGATAAGTAGACGAGGTAATGCAAGGGTGGGATGTCCAAAGTCCGGCCCATGAGTCACATGTAGTCGGCGTTTAGATTTCAACTGGCCTGCGGCCTCATCATGAAATAAATTCAAACTTGTTTTTTTCTGTACAGATAACATTATATAGATTACAAAAATGTTCAGGGCTACAAGCACAAAATTTAATATCGTCAGATACCGGCAAAATCAATTATGTTCCACTGGTTATGTTTAACCAACTAGGAATAGTCTATCTAGCACTATTACTACAGGGGTCTTACCTAAATTAAAAATAATTGATCTCTAGCTTTCATGTTCACCGTTCACATAAGACTTTAAAGGATTTATATGATGTTATTTTAGTTATTAACTTAATGTCAGACTGTATACGGCCTGTCATGTTTTTGCCTCACAGGATTTGGCCTTCCTTGCGAAATTTTCTACACCACTTTGCTAAGGATTTCGTAGACATTAACGTGCAAAGATGATGGGGGTTGCTGGTAACAGGTTGATCGGCGTCAATGAATGAAATGTAACTTGTCTTAGCGTGGTTGGCAGCAAACGACGACGTACAAGCTACCGAAAGTGTGCTGAAGTCTGTGACATAGTCAGAAGCATGGACAAATTATTTATAAAAACTGCTTCCTTGCTTTGGCACCGGCGTAATCGTAGCATTTTGCAACATACTATATAAAGGACCGGGAGCCAGCAAGAGCAAGATAGATGTAAGGTAGTTTGTGAGAGACCTGAACTCAATGGATAATGGATGAGATTTTGCCGAAGTTTGGCCTGCGTGTAATTAGGTCGATTTATCAATTAACCACTTGATTGCTCATTGCGGGATGCTCATTATCCTTGAACAAGACGGTTGAGCTTCGGGTTACGAGTTCTCGCAATCGGTTTCTCTAACATGTACATGCGTCGGCTTGATTTCATGTACTTGTAAGGCAGCTATTGTGGAGCTGTCGGGGTCTAGGTTCCCTTGTGTACGTACTGTTATCCATTTCTGGCTAGTGGATTTGAGCTTTTGCCTTTTCGGTCAAGAAGCAAAGAGCATCATTTCGATTAAATGAGGTCAGAGGTGTCTCTTGTCTTTTAGGTAGTTTTGTTACTCGCTGCAGACAGGTGGATGGATGAGAGTTGAACATCATGGTTTCAGTATTATTATATCTACCGTCAACTCCTTGTTCGTGTCCTGCACTTCGGAGTCCCCGTGCTGAATAACGACCGTAGTCGCATTAAGAGCATTCTTATCAAGGAGTGGTGTGAACACTGTGGTGTCGACCTCAGCGTCCGATGTCTTTCGCGACGTAAATGTTGATTTACCTATAGCTGGGACATTCAATTTGCAAGGAGAAAATGACAAGGCCACGGATGCCACAAAACGGATAAAACGAATTGTTGGTAAAAGAAGTGTTAGTTGTTGGCAACATAGAGAAGCTAACAAAGTTTATTTGTTGGATTCCCAGGAAATCCAAGTAACCTGATATTCCGATCGGAAAAATCTCATAGCCCAACCAGTCGGCTGTGAGTTTTGCTACGTCTTTTCGCACGTGGAAGTTATTTCCAAACATGACTTTGTTGTCAATCATCAAAGCATATTTACTTAAAATAATAAGGCCTGAAATCCACAGAAATATACTTGAAGCATGAAGCTGTTTCTATTAGATTGTCATCATGATTGAACAACATTTCACTCTCGCTATATTCATTTGAATAACAAGATTAAATGGGCTGTCTGACGCGCGAGACAAAACAACCCTCCAGGCTAATTGAGCGATGCGCCAAAGTAACGGTAGCTTTTCCTCTCACAAACTGCGAGCAACCTAGCCTCGTCCTCATCTGATTGGCAGGCGGCCGCACTCCCGGATCATATGTATGGAAGTAAGCCACGCGCACCACCATCGCCGGTCCACCGATTAGGATCAGGTTGACTGGCGCCCTGATGATACGTACGTTTGTAGTACAGCATCTGCAATTATTTCTGCTTGAATTTCGAGAGAGATTTAAGTTGACGATGTCATTTAAAATGTACGAGATATTATTTAGTATAAATATTTTAGTGTCATAAAGTCATCTTTGGAACTATGATGCAGGCTTTCATTGCCTTCACTGTCAGGGAGATTTAGGGCTGTGACAGTCGGAGTGCGAAACACTAGATCGATATCGTAGTCCGATGGGCAGCTTAAGCAAGTGACCCCTCAGAGATTTGTTTTTGACTGCACTTCATAAGATGGTGGCAAAAGTGTTTTGACTCTTTCAAGGTTTTCTAAACCACTAGTAGATCGTCCATAAGTTACTGATAGCTTCCGCTATACACCTATGGCTTTAAGGTGAGTTGCTAATGAAAATGTGCCAAGCCCTTAACGCCCTTCGCAACTTTGTGTTGTACCTGTCGAACGCGTTGTGATAGTGCTTCTGCCAGGGCTGTCAGGTTGATAGCCAACTCTATATGACGCTTTAAGTTCACACTGTCTGAGCAAAACTGAGACTTCGAATTTTTCGAACCCCTTTCGGAGGAGACTGAAGTGCTAAGTCGCTTTCGTAAAGCTCTTTTGGGCTATCTCAAACAGCCAAGTTTACCTTGCGCGAGCGTTCTTAGGATCTCCCATAGGAAACGCACTGCAAGATTTAGTGCGCAGACGATAGTGTTCTGTACTTAGATAGAGAATACAAGTAAGTTTGCGAATGATGACGCTAAACTGGAGCATTTTATGGTCATAGTACAGAAACATTCTCATATAACGGTTCATTTGCAAGCGTTTCGATACACTATGAGAGTATTCAGTCAATAGATGACGATTAGATCAAAATGCTTTACCAGATTTCATTCAATGGGATTTAATATTTCAGGTGCTGATTTTCCTGGAAAATGTGAGTTGTTCAAGTTGCCATGCTGAAGACTGATGTGTGAGAGAGTAAATTTTAACTTCATTTGTCTCTAAACTGAGCCTCTAAACTGAGCTATATCAATTAAATCCCCATTTACATTACAGTGGTTGGAAAATTGCTGATCAAATTGCAACTCGGTATGTGGCACATAAAGTTGTATTCTATGTTTAGTAAATCGACTCAGCATTTTGCCCTTGGTTACTGTGTTGCAGCACGTCATTGCGTTAAATATTTTACAGAGTGACCAGTGGAACTAGCTATGATGGTTAACGACGATATGTGGTTGTCAGTACTGACAAATCAAGATAACGAATTTCAGTTTAGATTCTCAGTAGTGTACATATTTTGAAATACTGTGGAACATTGGGAACCAACTGGAGGTCAGTCTGTAACGTCTGTCCATACATTCAAATGAATCGAATCGTAATATCACAGAACAATATGTACTAGTGAAAATGGATCAATGAACTACACTCGATATGGGTCACAAGTATGGCATAAACAGCTGCAAATACATTTTGTTTTTGGAATCGTAGGCACCGCCATACCATGAGCTCTCTGCCCTTATAGATGCAGTTCGCTGCGATGCAAATGCTGCAAGGCACAGTAGAAGATTTTACAGAGCTTTGTGCCTAGTGTGATTACAAGTATTTTATTATTTCGTAACTAAGAATCCAGGAGTTATGGTGGTAAATATATAAGTATTCGATGCAGAAAACATGACAGCCCTTCACTAGATCGGAGGTCAATGGTTACTCGAAATTTAATTTTTAATATCCTGTTATGTAAGCCGATAAATTTCTTCGTAAGTTCTGGAAACTTAAATATAATTCTACCTATAACTTGCCACAAATTGACACTACTGAGTTAAAGGACAAATGCCAATCACTACTTTCCGTATAACAGCCCCGTTATAAGCTATTCTGCTGTGATAATTTTTAAACTTACTTTGATCGGGAAAAGGAGAATTTGCTGCAGGGTAATTTGTTCACCGTAAACTGGCCAACACCCAGGTGAACTCAATATTTAAACCACGGAGCGTGGGCTAAAGCAATAGCAATAATTGACCCACATTTTGCAAGTATCTACGCGAAACAATTTTTATTTTATTATTATCGAGGAATTTTTCTAAATATCTTTAATGAACACTGACAACCAAATTGACCGGTTTGCGCTTAGTTTGAACGAGAATTAATCGGGTCGGCAGCACATGTTATCTCATCACATTTATCGTGAGACAAGTTAGCACTCCAAGTTCAGGATACAGTTTGATGTACACCAACATATACGCCGCATTGTTATCTCACTCATCCACACCGGACGAAACTGACAGTCTTATTATCGAGCGCTCTGCATCTTCGTCCTCAGAAATGAGATCATAATCTTTAACACAAAGAATCCGGCAAAAATTAGCATTTTGTTGCAAAGTAAAACTTCCGCCGCTCCATAGTTTCATCTACGAATCCGAAGATAAGTCTCTGTGGGTACCCCATTCTGCACAATTAGTACGACCTGCTCAATGTGTAAAGTCCATAACCCACTTGCATTTAAAGGTCTCCATAATTAATTTACTTTTCGACGCTGTTGCTGAATGGTGAAACTGCATGCGCGAGCCCATAAGGAAATCCATGGTATGACATGCGTTGGCAGAAATCGGTGAAGCGCTTCCGTAATTTGAAAGCCTAAATGCAAAATATTTGCCTGACGTGCAGGATCTTTGCAAGAGAATGTTGACTATATCTGTGTTGTTTACCTCACAGTTCCATGTGAAACTGCAACGTTCCCACGTAAATGAATAAACATATGTATTTGTTATGCTCGTAAAACATCGTTTAATTAAGGAAAGGCATATCAGCTGATATATGTTTTGTCGATGGATTGCCCACGAACCTAGTTACTGGCCGATGTACTAATGCGCCTGAGTGAAGCGAATTTGGGGGATATGAGTAGATCAGTAGCTTAATATGAGCATCATATGAGCGACACCCTGCTCATCATAGATTTAGCTAACGTAACCCCGTATGCGGCCAAGCTTTCAATACAAATGAACTAAATTGGGGTCTGTGACGTTGAGATGAATAAGCATCTCCTTTAACTAGATGTGTTTTTTTCATAACATTTGGAAGGTTTGATCAAGAGGAAAGTCTATCGAAAGACAAACTGGACAAGTCAATAATTGCAAATTATACTTATTATCAATATGCAGCACAAACAATCCCTTGATGGAAATTTGTTTTATAGAGTACGATTGAATTGAATATCAAACTCCCTACGAGCACAGTGATTTCCACTTTCTTGGACACTACAGATCAATTAGTATTAATTAGACTTCATAATACTTTACAGTGATATAGCCAATGAAGATCAGACAACAACAGACAAAATAGGTGCCATTAGTTGCGGTTTTTCGGTAGTTAGCAGTTCAAGAAATTCACAAGTAAACGGAAAAGGGCCTCCCAAAATAGGCTGAATAAATGAATAAAAAACATTTGCTTCTGTAGACATAACCTAAAACATTAATGACGAGGCGGTGCAACTCAAAAAATATACATAAAATTTGCTGCAGCTGTTAGGACAGCTATAATCGGCGCATAAACAGAAGTTTAGTTGTCAGAAGCGACGAGAATAATCGCAACTAGTTACTGGGCCAAATGATAACTATGAAAACACGATCGAGAAGGTCCGCTGTTCTGCATGTTGAAAAAATTTACAGTGGGTCGGAATTCACCGCGATTGCAGGAATTTCACTAAGTTGTCACCTGCTGGCGGCCAGCCGATTATTTCTTTCGTTATGTCTGCATTATATTTTATTTAAATGAATGGCTGTGATTGTAAAGGACAGATTTATCTCATAGCTGACGTTTTCTGATTAACTTGTTTAAAAATTGCGAAGGAAATTTCAAGTTTTATATGGCGCGATGCTGAAATCATATTCTTTAAATGTGAACATGCGAGTAGGCATTGAGATTTTTATATTTCATTTTTGACTGCGTAAATAAATCTGCCGTGTTTTATTACGACAGTAACTCATTACTAATCTGGATAATTTAATGGAGTGATCAATGCAGTCATTACGCGGTGTTAGATTGTCGAAAACGTCCTGAAAGTATATAGTTCGTTATGACAATCATCCTTGTCTGCATCTATCCATAATTACCAGGAATGCAAAAACAATCAGAGTGTGAGTCAAAGCGATTACTTCATTCTTGAATCGCGCATGAAACGTCCTGTATATGACCGAGTTCGTATAAGCACTTTCCCTAGATTCACTAACAATATTTCCATTTTGCTTACAGTGGTCGTTGGAATCATTCGTGCACTGAACCTCAGTGAGTTTTGCACATGCCAGAGATTACTTCAAAATCATTGTATGTATGTGTCAGTTTGTGTTATACGTAGTCGTTTTGAAATTCACGCACCACCGTTATCATACGACTGAGCTACGAGTCATAATGGGATTCAGGATGAAAGCTTTTATGTGTTTATGGGGTTTTCTCATTTAAATCCAGGCTTTTTTGGGATCAATCATCTGACACTTTAGGAATCATTCAGTTTTCATCTATACAGACCGATACGTTGCACAGGCTAAATCCTTTCAGAAACATTTTGCCAAACGTTATTGAAAATAAGTATGACTTTTTCTGTTCACAATCAATGACAATGTTTCATTTAACAGCAGAGCAAATGTGTGCTGGATGTTAACTGCACTATTTCAACTTTATATGAAGGGAAATGTAGCTTAATACAGTTCACAAGTGAGCAGTTCAGACACATATGTGAGAGTTCAGGCCGTCAACTCACGACCATTAGGACCTAGCTTACAATCAGCGAGTCGTTGTCAACCGCCGAATTTCGGGACTGCAATTGTTTGGAACTGTCTGTATTTATTACTTGAACGAAATTGTTAGGATGAGCTAGAAGTAAGTTTAAAACAAGTGAATAAATACATCTATTAAGAGATTAATAATTTAATCGTTCTGTTCGACAAGCAAAAGGTTGATGTTGTAGCACTTGGTAATCAGCACTTCGGTAATATTGCTGCATGCGCTATCGATTTTAGGATGAACGCAGCAGTCATTATGCCACATTTGTACGCTTATGGTATAATATTTTATCAGATGAACAGCTCAGCCAATTCATGTCAGGAATGTGCTTTAAGCATCTATCTAGTTTAGATATTCAGCTATAACACACATGCCACAGATATATCTAAAATCTGAAGTTGAATTGTTAATGAGGATAGCTATTCAAGCACAACCATACAAAACAGTTGACCGAGGAATTATCAGCTGTTACTGAGTGGTTGAAATTTTACCAGCCGAAACCTTGACAAACAGACACATAAGGATTTTTAGCTAAGTATGGTCGAGTACTTTCATAGTATACAAATAATGTCTTGTGGATGGGGTGGCTAAGATCAGTGAGCATTTTAGATAGAAGATTGCTACAGGACTTAACATGGTAGGGTACAAATACTATTAATAATTCCTGACGTTAAGATGCCAGTACACTGCGAAAGATGTTGCAACGACTTGGTACTTATTTGGATGTCTTATTTAGGTGACCAGAGAAGATCACGAAAGAGTAATAAGTCCAGTGAGGCAAAACACATTTGCTAAGAAATGCTGGATAAATGAAGTACAGAAGCAACATTGTAACATGTAAATTTGAATGAAAGTCTTCTAACTTTGCTGCATGTTTCGTTCACTTGAAAGAAGTAAGTAAGCCCACTGCTCAGTGTCAACCTCAGGCAATTTACTGACGTAAAATTGGTCAAGCCTTAACCGTCGACCCAATGTTGCGGACACAACCCTAGGGTTTGTCTGAAGCGATTCCCTCTGAACAGTGAAGAACATGCATCTTCGCATTGTACATTTAGAGGAAAGCAGCAGAATTTAGCTCAGACTGTGAAGCCGTTCAGAAGAACTTGTAATTTGGATGATGAATTTATGCTTGCTTGGGCGACTTCAAAAATTACATAGTCCGCATACTTCAGCATGATGGCTTTTTCAAAGACGGCGGTTGAGGTAACGTAAGTGGATAATCGGAGTGGGGATAAGATGGATCCGTGAAGAACACCAACATTCATTGTAAATGAGGATGAGTTTCCGCCAGAAACCGGGTAAGCTGGGCACAACTAATGAAATAATCCTTCAGCAAGCGAATAACGGAGGTTTTAGACTCCAGAACCTAATAAGTCACGCAACAGCAGGCCATGGTTCACACAACCAGAAGTGTTTCTATATTCTGGAAGGCGGAATTGGATGAATTCGTTTATAGTACCCACTGATAAAAGCGCAGTTTGTAACAGACACTTTCCCCCATCTGAAGGGGACTTTGACTTGCGATATGCAAAATGTTGGGTGAGGGATTTGATTATGGTTTTGGTCAGGCCGCTGGTGGCAATAAATAGATATATCTTACACAAGTTTCTTTCTGCCTCTGATATTTACTACAAGTGGCGAGTTTTATACGGTTAGAGGAACCATGCGGACAGATACGGTGTTTGCAGTTGAAACCGCCCAACAGCCCAGCTGTGTGTTAGCTCTATGTGATGTCCACGCGAGTGGGTAGATATTCAGTAGGAAGTAAGCGCCGAAATTTTCCATCTACCTCGACTGTTTCAATTTCACCTCCGACCTGCAACCAAAACCGTGTCAGCACAAGTTTGCGATAGCCGTCCTATGGGTATCTGATGACCATTCAATAAGTGACGCAGGTGACACCGAACGCACGGTTTTGTGATAGAAACCAAAGAGTCAAATCGGAGACTCCTTGACGAGCAAACCTAAACATGCTCTGTTTTCTTATCCAAGTTACGCTACTTTAAGTCGTTGAATAACCACAGCTGTTACACTATGAGATCTTAAGACAAGAAATTAATGTTGGCTTGATAGTTATTTCCATGTAAACATTGCATCATGTCTTAAGTTTTATTGAAAAGATTTCTAAACGCAATATTCCTAACTGAGATTGATATCCTGGAACTTAAATGCATTTATTTCTTTCACTGGAGACCAGCGACACTCGTGATTTAGTCAAGCCACCTCTTTCACTCATGGACTGCAACAAAAATATCTGGTTATAGAGCAGTGGATGCACCAGATTTTGCGAGCCAATTACATAAAGGGGATATAACCTGTACAGCACAGTTACAGTTCGTTTTCACTGTTTGTTGCTTTATCGGCAGGAGGTGCCACATTTGTTTCGGCACACAAACTGGTTACATTCATCACAGGATTTTGACAACATTTTTGCTGCCTACGATGCAATCAGCGCCGTATTTTAGCCTGATGGTACATAAAATATTTATTGGTTGATATTATACATAATAAAACATGTCAATTATGCAGTGCTCCAGTTAAATTTTGGTGATGCGATGCATTTGGTTTGCTTGCATGGTTACATGCTGGGGCGTTCAAGCTTCTAAGTGATACAGGGTTGGACAATGCAAGTTAATTAAAGTTGCCCTTGACGGTGACGTATTTCCATACGAGTTAACAAAAATCAGTAAAATACTTTTGGCAAGAAAACACAGTAACGGCTTTCAGCATCAGGTATAGGGGAAGGATGAACATACATTGCTACCACCTACATCTAAAAATATAAATTCCTGACCCTCCGATCTCCGTCCGACATTCAGAGCGTTAGATGTCCGGATGTGCTGATAGGAATGCCATCCACTCTTAATATATCTCATTGTGTTCCAGATGAAACAGATTTACCCAACTGTGAGTTATTTATTTGGGTTGTTAATGAATAAACAACAACAATCATGTTTCTTTTCTGTCTAATAATTCCGGTCAACATTTGCAGTCATTGGTCAAATTTTAATCACTTTGGAGTTCGGTGAGTTCTACGTTCACAAGTATACACTGCATGCTTTGGTTTGGTAGCAAAATGTACACCCGGTCTAGTCCAACAGGCAAGGGCATCACTCGGTTTAAGCAAGTGTTGTGGAATATCACGAGAAGGCGAATCTGATGCTAACTGGGATGACAGCATACGTTTTGCAATTTAAACAAGGCACGTATATTGTTCTAGGAAACAAAGAATTAATAGATTTACAGCTTGGAATTGGCTTGGCTTATCATTAAACGCATATGCTTGAAAGGCGATGTCGTTGATTTATAACGAGAGATGCGAGATTCAATGTGCAGATGTGTCATAAATTGCATACTGACTTTCGGGTTATTTGACTGCAGCCAAGACTTCAAATAACATCATTAAGAAACCACCAGTGAACCGTGGATCATCAGCTTGAAGTTTCTAAACCAATGTTAGTCTAACCAAAAGCAGCGGAACAGCATGAAAGGTTCTACTGAAACATCATTTGTGACGTCACATGTGTGTGGTTATCTCACCAGCCTGATAAGCGTCACATGTTAGTTAAACTCAAGGCACTACCTTGAGTCGAGGTTCCTTAGCGTCGTCTTTGAAAACTTGTTGGTGCTAATAATGAACTACTTTGCAAGCATTCGAACAGCAACCGGAAAGTAAACGTTGGCAGTTCCCCACTCATCGAAACAGGCGGAGCGGCTCAAAGCGCGAGGAAGCATCCAACGCTCTACAGCCACATTATGCCGCCACATGCCGACATACCATTAGCTGTTATCACTTCTTGCCTGGTCCCCCCAAATCCCTTTATTTCAGCAACTATGGTAAGGAAAAAGCTGTAGTTTCGCACATCTGATTTTATAAGAGTTGATAACATCCGCATAAATACGCTGGAGGTGGAAGTTTGGAGCTTAGCAGTGCCATACATATCGAGGCATTTAATTGTCTTTGTATGTAAAGGTGGTTTCTACTATGTAAAATTATTGTTTTTGTTGACCTCGATTTTTAATGGTGGAAGCTATTGGGGAACCTGTAACCTATCACCTGTTGATCCTGTTCCCACTTCTTTCACCCAGTACTGGAAGTGATCAGTAGTGGAGCGCAAATGGGTTATTTAAATAATACCTCACATCACTGCACCAGAGCAAAACTGCTGTAGACCAAATCAGTCATGTACCACAAACCTACGGATTGGGCGTTTTAGTGAGACCGGAAAGAGTATCCTCTATCTGGAGTTTTCCAGATCCTTGAAAGCCTAGACTACCTTACACTTTTTATAAGATGCAAAGTAGGTATTTGAAAACACGAACATTTAACTTAAAGAATACTTTCTTCGTCAGCCGCGGCTGTAGGTGCAGATGAATTGCTTAATTTCCGAGGCAGCGGAGGTGGAATGCGGTGGAATGCAAAGCTGAATACTTATAGCGTGCCTGCTTATTTTCCTCAAAATAGCATTCGCGCATGTCAAGTCGAAATTCCAGTTACTTACTGATGGCACATAGATATGATGTGCGTTGGGTATCCGTGAGGAAAATGCCCTCAGCGAAGAGCATTTGGTCATGATTCTGAATAGTCAAATGGCAATCTACTCCCCTCCAGTGCAGATATGTGCAAAGCGTTTCTTCTGTCCCATCAGCCAAACAGCACAGAAAAAAGTTTAGATCACCCGCTTGTAAACCGCATCGCAGGAGCGCGACCTAGGCTTAACTATTCCGGAAGACCTCCACTGTTCGAAATAACCGTTATGTTTTCTAACATTGGGAATTAACGTATGGGTCGCTTGTGAAGGGCATGCTGGTCACATGACTCATCTTCGCATTAATATTCCCCAAATATAAGGCCCCTTGTGAAGTATACGATTCGAGCCTGGCAAACCTGACTAAAACGCTAGGTGGCTGCACTGGAGATCCTACAGCGAAGAGCAATCAAAAAGGTTAAAGATTTGCTCCCTATCTCAGATCAACTGTGACGGAAAGCTCTTGGGGTTAGAACTGGATTGCACCATCCCTAAATTGTGACATCATCAAGACCGATTGGACTTTGAAAGACACCAGCCACTTTCGCCAACGTCTGCCCAAATTTAGCCGCAATTTGGAGAAAGTTGCTATACGGTCTCCCGACTTGGATCATTTCTGAGACGGTTAATCATTAAAATATCACTTCATCATGCTGATTACAATTTGCATTAGGTGATATAACCAGCTTTAATCGGGCAACAAGAGAACGTTAAAAGTCGCTGTGTTCAGTGGTCTTAGACGAAATCTAAGTAGTCGGACTTACATTCGTAATAACCTGGACTTCATGGCTAGAATAGAGAGGTGCTCGGTTTAGCTTGATGACCTTCTTTCTTTTAACTTAATCTAAGCCAAGATATAAGAACTGTCAAGCCTTTAAATGCTTACGCTTATTAGCATATTATTCAATTGGCCACATTACATAAGTTTTACCGCTTCACTAGCTGGTTTTAATTTGGTCTCTCTGCCTGACTTGGACTAGTGCATTTCGATACCGAGCTGCCAGTCACACTGCTAATCACCTATTACTTTTGATATCCTGACCAGTAAAAATTTCGTCGTTGCTTCGGACATCAGAGGCAGCTTACAATAATTCATGGCGTTGTATTGCTTATTGTTGTTTAATACTCCGTATGAACAATATAAACCAATACCAATACGTATATGATCCAAGTAGGCCACTTCATAAGGTAGCATGAACGATGGAGTGTATCGCATTTAAACTAATCAACACTTCGAAATGATGTCGGTAAACCGTTAAGTAGGTGACCCGTCTGTGCTTCTAACGGTTTTCAATGGGGCGATCGAGTCTAAATTGATAGTACTAGAGGCGATATGTATGAGTGGATGATCCAAGTGTTTTGGTCGGTCCACATATTTGTTCCCTTACATTAAGATAGCATTTACAAGTAACTAGTGCATGTACCATAAAATAGCCTACTTATACAAAGTCTCGTGTTGAAGTAACGTTGACTCGACTAGTATCGCCTACTACGCAGGCCAAATTTCATGACTCCAAGCTGCTTAAAAAGATTCTATCACATAACATAACGCTGTTCAGTTATGAGGAGAAGATAAACAGTTACATATGGAAGTACCATGCATACATTATTAATTATTTCGACCGAGTCATAAGCTTCGAGATAACATAACTGTCGATTCGACTACTGGTTCAAATAGTACAGCTAATAATTTAAAAAGCGCATTCTGTCTATGGACATTTAATTGCTGGTTTTCTACTGCTCTGGGTTATTTCGTTAAAAGTAAGGTGTCCAATTTGGTTAAAGATAATATGATTTCCTTGATGTTGATTTCTGCTGCATTCAAAATGCTGCGAAGGCGACTAATTGTCAATTGTCTTCTCAGGAGCTGGTCACTTGATTTCATATCATGTCTCTTTTCAACTAACGGCCAGGTGGTAGTCTCAATATCCGAATGGTTTCTGTCTGTGCTTTCGCTCGGATACCCATATCTCAGTAATTCATCCGGAAGTTAGATATCATAAGGTGATCCGTGGATAAAGTTAGGTATTATGGCGTAAGCACCTGTTGCTCGTGAGTTCCCTTGAAAAGCTTTCCGGGATTTTCACCCTTTAAATGTGTTTACGGATAAGCGAGTGGTAAATTTATTGGGAAATCCAACTTTGTTTCTAGCTATTGACTTTCTTCATAATCGTTTAACCACCTTTGGTGCGCAGAACTTGAAATATATCTTGTTAGCTTCATAATGTATCCAAGCGTCGTTATCCTCCTATGTTTAAGTAAATGATTGCAGAGGAATCAGTTCGCATCTGTCAGATGTATAGCTGACTGAGATTGCGAAATCGGACAAATATGGGTCTCTCTTATGCAATGAAAAAGTTTTAAATGTTTGTTTGCATTTATTTAAAATATTTCGTTTAGGAGCTACCATTCATTATTTAACGAACCGCAAATAAATGGCTATAAACTGAGCCAGCAGCTTTTCTATATTTAACGAAACTTGTCGCATGCAGACCAAGCAGTATTGTTTCGACTGTATGGTGAGCAAAACTGGCAGTGCTACGAAATAAAGTTTTCCATCACTTGATGGTTCTGAGCTTAAAAGGGTATAATTTGTTTTCGCACAAAGAACGACTTCGCTTATCTGAGTTTATCCGCGTTTAACTGAAGCAGTAGGATATCACGCATTTCTTCGGTACTTGTTATAGCCATAACAGTCTACGCTTTGCTGTCACTGCTGGGGTTGTCGTGTGAATCTGTGAGCGCGTCAGGTATGGTTACGCCACAGATACCTTGGAAACATTTAACTAGATAGAATACTTGTTCCATAACTCACGTTTGACTGATTTTATGGACGTCATGTCTGCTTGAAATGTACCGAGCCCCTTTACCTTCGAATGTTTAAGATTCAACAACCTCAACACAGTGTGAGTTTTTCAGATCAGCGTGCAATAGTATACTTATGATGTTCTATCGAACTGAACAAGCTAAAGCATGACGTATGATCTCAATTTGTCTTTCACAGTTATCAGCAACATCGCTAGCGTAATGGGACTCGGTAAGTATTTGGGTAAAAATTTCGAATTGCAAAATGATGGTTTGCGACACATATAGGAAGGGTCTTAGGGTGGTCCCTTATCGTATATAATGTATCGTATATCTCTACATGTTTCGATATTTTTGCAGTAGTAAGACCATCTGCTTTGAATATAGAATATTTTGTTTTACATAACGCAATCGTTAAACAGAAGTAGCGTATAAACTGGTTAAGTTTTATTATAGTTACAAACGCGGCAATCGAAATGGACTAGGCTAACCGGCCGCGTGACGCGTAAACGGACAGCCATTCGCCGAAGGGGAGCACAGATCGCAACTTAATACGTAGGTAGATTGTCATTTCTGTTTACCAACTCAGACCGACGCATAAGAGCGGCCAAATTTGCTGCTTACTTGGGTGTAAAACGACCACAACTTTTATTGGGTGTTTACAATTGTCGTACAAATTGTCACGAGTAATATGAATATCCCAAATTAAACCGTTTTCTTTTTGAAGCATTACGTCTTTCATTATTTTACTTTCCACTGACTTTTATTTGATGTTTTGTAAAATATGTAGATATATAATGTAAACTAGACCTTCGCCTGATAACAGTGTTATTGACGGAGCACCAGACCATACGATTAAGTATCATAACAAGAAAGGCGAGAATAAAATGATATTTAAACTACAATCACTAGCGTAGGACTTTATAGTGTCGCTGTCAATGAGAGCGAGTACTTACCATGTCTGACAAAGCTACGCGTTGTCTTTTCCACCGCAGTCCGAGGGTCAAGCGTTTTACCACTGATAAAGATGGGATTAGCACTTTCATCGCTTGGACGCAACTCATTCATTAGTCACGTTGTTTTTGCTTCCAGTCTATGTCTAGTAATTATACCATAGGTAAAAATCACATCATTTTGAATGACTACGAATGCAAGCCCAATGGTTCGCGATGTTTGCTCATGTGACGTTCTCGAAATTTGCAGAAAAGCATTCTGGAACGCTTTTAAAATGTTTGGGCGGAAGCATTAGCAACGTAGAACCGTTCCACCGACCTTGATACACACGAGCGTGTTGTTCAGAGATTATGCATGTAGCTTGGCCAGCGGCAGTTGATGTTCATGTGGTTGATTTGCGTCTACTGCTACCAAGGTGGTGGAGATCTTCGGGTGCAGAGTTGATATCAGGACAGCAGAACTCCGGCACTCGAGGGGGTTAAGGTCCTGACAGGCGCAGAATAGAAGAATACCACTGCCGTTGTCAGTTACTTAAACACACCGGGCCTTTTGACTCCGAGTCCACATTTTGATAGGTAAATCTGCCGACCTGCATGATCGACTCGTCAGCATACACCATAGTGTTCCTGTGGTGTTTTTCAACAAGGGTCAGTAAATCTGCGTTAGAACATCACTTCAGGCGAATCCGGACCCAGCATGTAGGAGCGCGGGATACTACAATTGATAAATAACTACTTCTGGCTTCGCAAATGGCTGGTCGTATGTTCCTTTTCGTGTGGTAAAAGGTACGTTGTAAACAGAAAGCCAGGCGATAAGCAAAGTCTTAGCATGTGTGCTAAACTCAATCCCCATGCTGGTATCACCAGTGGCGTTAGCAGCTGAGTCATCAAATATGTGTGAATTAAATTATTGTTGGATATATTTGGGTGTTGCTCTTCCCAGGGTTGGGAAGAGCAGCACCCAAATATATCCATTCAGGATACTGTTCTCGAGATGGGAATGCCCGAGGTTTACGTCAAACTGAGCCTACGTCCCAATAGAAGTTGCGAGTCGCAACTCAAGCACACAGCATGCTCCCTAAATTCAACTTTAAATTGTTGGTGGTATTCACAGACGGGTAAACTAGCAATTGTTTCGTGCTAGAGTCTTTTAAGCGGAGTACCATGAGGCACTAAGCTTCAATAGAAGTGGTTTCTAGAGTGTGTGCAAGAGGCGATAGCCTGCTATTGAGAATGGGGAGCTACCAGTAGCAGTTTACATGCACATGCTCCTAGAAAGCTGATCTTCTCCGTAATGACACTCGTTGATGTGAACCCGTTGTTGGCCCAAACACGTAGGGATAAGGTGGATAAGGCGATGAACAAATGTTTAATAAATTAAGTTATGTGCTGCTGTTTAGAGCAGTTCAGCGGGTCAGGGCACGTTCAGCTGGGTCAAGTTTGGTTCGTCCAGATAGTATATATGGCTAGAAAAGAATTGCTGAAGCAACAGTCGACATGTTGTGTTAGCGGGATTTTTCCCAGTTGCTTAGGCTGAATAATACGGTTGCCTAAGGGGAGCTCGTCTGGAGCTCTAAATTAATTATCTTTGACAGGCTAGGCAATTGCTATGTAGGGTATTTGTTGAACTGTGGAAAGTCGGCCAATGTAGTGATCATAACACAGGTTTCGTGTATTGAGCAACTACTCAGGGCTAGGGAAAATCTAATGTACCAATAAATTGCTGCCAGGCATGAAGGCCTTTGGTAACCAAGCGGCTGATGCTCCCTCACCGTGTTTAACTTCCACTTGGAAACCGGTGGACTTCATCAATTTGAGTTAGCTGTCATCTACTACTAGTTACTTAATTCCCGTTGCAGAATTGAATAATCCATTATTCTCTGGACGGTCAACTTTTCTAGCACTCAAGATCATGCGAAATTGTGCGGTAGCTACTGAGGAACTGGTGACCAGCCTAGAACTCTTACGCTCCGAGAAGCTGAGACTGGTTATCAGCGGCTGCCAATGTACCTAGAATGGGAACAGAGCAGATTTACTCACAATCACTTTCGCAAAGAAAGAGTTCCATATGCACCTCCTGGAACGCCGCCTCATAGCTTCGGCCCAGGTAAACCAAGCAGTGGTCGTTCTACTTCCGTCGCCAAACGAACTTGACTTTTAACGTGCAAAACAAATTTCACTGTGCTAAATATTGTCACCCTCGTTTCACTGTTTTCCACTGGTCACAGCGTTAACATCCATAAATGAAACGCAACAGTGTAAAATCTACTGCATAATTCACATCTTTTCATGTTTAATAGTTAACATACCCGTCCAAATTGATTTCCTGAAATAGTTGAACATTTAACATGGATAAAGCGCCAAAGTATTCCCCGATTGCACGCAAAAGCATGCCCAGAGATGAAGGTGCATGCACAACCTTTAACTAACTATTTCGTCGTGCAGTGTCGTTGAGAAAGCTACAAGCATATAGTTGGAGTAAAAGCGCTCAATTTGTGGTCGGGAAAACTGTGCGAATAGCGCAACGTCTTCATGTCTGTTGTTTTAAATGTGAATACTTGTAGGTAAATTTGAAGTATATGTACATTATGTTATGTCCGCCCACTGCTGCCCCCATCCCCACGAACTATAGCGAGAACACGTAGGGGACAGAAACAAGATTAAGGGTCATTTCCATAGGAAAACAGTACCGCATATATATCCTCATACGCAAGTGCACTAACAAACCAGAGTATTGCAGGGGCAAATTCAGTCAAAGCCAATAATATTTCACTACATAAGGAGCCAAACAGATGTATACAACGGGAGGAAAGATAGGGCGTTAACATCAGAATGGAACTTTGGAGCACAGTCACAAACAACGATCTAAACTGCCATTGATTCTTACTAATTAATGCACTAATACAACGCCAGTAAATAACCACATCGAAATTAAAGTGTGCAGCTAAGAAAGCTTGCAAAATACTACTTGATTATTCTATGTTATAGCTTACTGTCGTCGCTTTTATGTGCGTTTGTACATGGAATGCATTTAGTAGCAAAGCTGGCATGCACTGTAAGTAGATGATGAAGAATACAGGCATGGTAACTCCACTGAATATGACATGGCTCCGTATTTTTGTAACGGCAATCACAGTAATGTGAACATAATTCTGCTCGAGGACAGTCCACGATTCGCAGCTCGTGGTGTATGGTTAACTTTCCAAACATCACACATGCCTTTTCCTACTTATTTCACACCAAAAATTGTAAGTGCCATTTGACCTTTTCTTGCAAATGTGAGCGGTACCTCCAGTCAACTAATTGCTACTTATTTTCGTAGTTGGGTGGTGTTCAGGTTACTTTTCTTGGTGACAATAAGAAAGACGATGTTATCCATTCGACTAATGTGTGTTCGAGAAGATGGTTGACTGATTTTTCTAATATTATGATCTTTTCGTCCGCGGAGCTCACATTGTACGTAGCACAGCCTAGCCCGGAAAAGCAGCAGACACGTTTCGCCGTATTGGATCTCGTCGTTGGTGCGCATTCTCTCGGTCGCCTGATGGGGATTGAACCCATGACCGCTACAGGCAGATGCCCACTAGCTAGCAGCTTAAGCCACTGAGACATGGGAGACCTCGGCTGGGCTACATAATTCGCAAGCTAGGTAATATTATTTGAGCGTCATATATTTTCACGCAAAACAATATACTTGGTCAATCTACGGCACTAATCGAAATATGCTGCTTACACGGCTTTCACGTCTGTGATGCACATTGTCCTCAGCCTTACCCTAAACTAGTTAACTAGCGTCACAGATCATTCAGTTGCAAAACATTTGTAGTTAAATGGTACTTTGGTTTTGAATTGTGATTTACCTCAACGAACAAAGCATATAACGGATTTAAATTTCAACCAAATGAATGCGGTCGTATTTCAATTGAATGGTAATGCGGTTTAAATGTATCGCACAAAGAATCACGTTGGAATCCATCTGTTTCCATTTCTTGAATCCGCGCTGAGTCGTACATAAGGCACTTAGGCAGAGATCTTATTGATGTCCGTCGGACGTATTTTGCTGCAAAATCGTGATAACAAAAGGTGTCCCCTTTGAAGTAAAACAAAATGCATAGTGTGGGCGTAAAGACCAATGACTTCAAGGATTGTGTGCCTGGTTGTCACAGTTCGTCTTTCGCTATTTGTGAATGGAAAGTTACTTCAACAATAGCAGCGCGACAGTGATATACTCACGAATAATATCAAACCATAAGGATCAATTATCGTATCATTTCCATTTTCTGTTTACATACAGTGAATCGCTAGACAAAATTTGTAATTTGGTTGCCAGAAAGACTAAAACGCAGTAAACAGTTAATTAAGAAATTGGACATCAAAATAAGTAAACAGTAAGCAAATCCACCAGCTTTGCGCTAAATCTGCTTGAGATAATGACAGCACGGTTGCTTACGTGGGTGCCCAAATTTGGCATCAGGAATCTGGGATCCAACTTCCTAATAAATTTGATTAGCTTCATCGACTGCTAGCCATCAAGAAGCCGTCCTGTTTATGTTAATGCCTTTGTCATTTGTCTGAAAATATAAACCAGATTCAACAAAAGCAGCAAAATGTAAGTACACATGTGTGACAATTCCAATGCTACGGTGTGAAACGAAAAGCAAGGTAGTAATTACCAAAGTTCTTGTGTTAATTTTGTTCCATTGTGTATTTGTTTCACAGTGATTGACGAGGTGATTGAAGTGACGAAACTCAGTAAGTTCTTCCAGCCAATATACTAGTACATTTTAGTCGATGTCGGCAGGCCGTACAGTTAGAATTTTCTTGATAACTGAGAGTGATGCTTTTAGTTCACGACAGATGACATGATGGTAAATTACTGCTGGCATACTACATGCAAAATGCGGATAGTTTTGCGATTTCTGTCGGAACGTTTGAACGCAGGATGCAAACTCGAATTTATTCGTCTTACTACCTTCGACGAAGGTTTAAAATTCTTGACAAGTAGTATTCCACAAAACAAACTTTGCTCCATTTTTTCACAAATGCGACGCTCATTTAAAACACTTTTTATTTGTATCATAGTATTCTGTATATCATCTTGCGTTTAGCATTTCGTCTAAAAGGCTGTGTGTTGCATGTGTAGGAAGTGGATTGGTGAGCAATCTAACATCCAAATCCACATTCCCAATGAACGTTTTACTTAGTAATTACTCAGAAGAATTTGCCTTAATTGCACTAGTGCGCGTTGTCATTCGCATGTAGGCTGTAAGTTGTGTAATACATTTGTATCACAAACACATTGTTTGGAGCTCTGTCCTGCGATGGAACAATCCCTCGCGCAAATTATCTCGTGTGACATAAACACTTGTATTCCAAGTGACGCCCGTACACTTTCTTCCTGGTTGCGCAAACTTTATGACCGAAAACACAGCTAGACAATCCATGCATAAATGGGGAACTATCTTAATAACCGGTTTTCCCAAAATACTACATCTTACTGGACCAGTCAGCTAAGGAAATAACAACACTTTTACGTTATTCACACATTTGAAGTAGCCTCATAGATTTCCCAGAATAATACTAACCAGCTGTCAAGATAGAAAAATATCCGTATCAACTGGCCTGCAATGATATCAATCTAGATACTTGAAGTTACCATGTTTTCCTAGCGGTGTGTTCTCGTATAACGGGAGTATGAGCCTTGGACGAAAAATGGCCCCATTGGAATAAGTTTCTTCCGTGCATATGGTATATTTTTGAGTTATTGCTTCTCTTTATTTTTCGGATTGTAACAAATTCAAGTGTTTAAGATGCTATACGTGCAGACATAAATAGAAAGTGTAAGGGATTCCTGTTCAACTGTCTCATCACTAACTCACATAAGTGCAAATACGTACCAATCAATATAAGCTATAGCGTGGATTACAACGTTCGTTAACAAGTCCATCGAGACACATGGATCGCGAGTAAAATTTTCGCCATCACTCCTAGCAAACGTCCATGTGAGGATTTTGGTGAAATATTTCTCATGGCTTTATTGCAGCACGCAGGACCATTCTCGTAATATTCATCGTTTAGTCAAACTGATGGTGCTACTGTACATAGTTACCTACAAATTAATTTGAACCGTAAGTTCGACTGGAACTTAGACTGCATCTGATAACGCCATCTGCTTTCTGTTGTCAGTACGTCAGTTAGCCAAGCACATGTGGAAACGGATTTTGGGGTGCGAAACTGAGAGCATATTTTTAAGACTAATATTACAACGAGTTTTTAAAGGTGTATCCACTGCAATACCAAATTTTCATTTCACACAGTATTCCTACTAATTGGATTTCCGTTTTCAAAATTACAGATGCGGTAACAGTAACCGAACGTAAGCCAATACGTTTCCCACGCTTACATTCTTGTCAAGTGAACCCGAGCCAGTTCGAAGAAGTTTGCAAACACAAGCTGCGCAAAAATTGCCACGCCTTAGTAAATATTTTTATCTAAGGCCAAGTTATTCTTCTAAAGTGCCACTCGATAAACCTTGCCATGTATGCAGCTTTTCAATTCAATTTGCTACAACTAAAACGATGCGAGATTGGCGGTCACTTGGTTGTTCAAAGTTTTCCTAGTCTGTTTGCTAAAATGTTCTCAGGATGCTGGTTGTGTAACTTCTGCGATCACCCTTGTCTTGACACTAAATACAATGGCCTGTTATTAGTGGAAGTAATTTTTATGTTTTTTTTAAAAAAGAATTGGATGAAGCAAAAACACGACTGTTAAACATATTGTTCAAAATGTGAACTATTAACAAAGTGGGCACCTTACTTCCAAATATACACTTGGGTTGTTGATTGCTGTTAAAAGATATATTTGCTAGGTCAATTAACGAATGAATTTTAATTAAGCTATCCCTTTCACCCAAATGGATATTGGGAAATTACCACAGGAGCAGGCACGATACAAATCGCATTGTTATATTCCGACGAGTTTCCATACTACGGGACGCAAGCTGAATCCGCTTACTTCATGCAATCAACTTTTATGATGTAAACGCAGCATATCTTAAGCTATCCTGAAACAATATTTATGTGGTACATGTTGGGACACTGAAACTGCCTGCGTTGCAAAGCGTTATCTTATCTTATATCCAAGTGGGCAGGTGGCGGAATATCTTTAGCATTTTAAATTTGGTGTACAGGGAGCATGCGAAGAAAAAACGCACCAAGCAATCGACATTGAACAATGAGCCCTGATTGAAAAATGATTTATCACTGAGTAAAAGCAAATGCTTGACACGTCCGGTAGAATGGTTGGGGTGAATATGATGAAATCAAAATATCTCTGAGTCACCTACCGAACATCAGCCTAGATGAATACTTCGATAAATTAAATCAGTGTAAAATGTAAAATATCGGGCGTAAACATTCAGAAAGACACTGGGGTGTAGTGATCGTTGATGTAAGGCGTGAGGAAAGTAAAATATGGTCGCTCACTTGGGTCCATTTGATACATAAATCCTGTTGAAATGCATGTTTAGCATAATCCACAATAGAGGTTTAGGTAACAAAATACAGTGTCCCAAGAGCAATATCTAATCGTTTTTTGGAAACGTCCTGGGTAGGAGAGGCTACAACTGATTCTGAGATTGCATTCCAGGGTTGGCAAACCCGAAGGGAAAAGTAATTCCGTCAACTCTCTAGACGGCTATATTGTTCCTACAATTTTAAGCAGTTACCCCTGAGCTGCTTGTTGTGGCTAAGTTTCAGAAAATGGCGGCGTACGTGTTTGGGGTCATTCAGTATTTGATAGGCTAATATGAGATCACCGCACAGTCTTCGATAGCGCCCGCTGAAAATTCCCAGCAACTTCAGCCTTCGGTGGTAAGAGTGATATCGCAGGCCCTTTACATTATTTGTTGCTGCGCCTTGTGGTGCCTCTAACGCATCAAGGTCACGCTTCAACCAAGGTTGCCAAGCTTGGATAGCGTATTCAACTTGCGGGTGCACGTAGGTATTGTGCATCATTGGGAATATTGCTGGGTCAGATCTTCCAAATGCCCTTCGCAGCATACCGAGGTGTTGGTTGCCTCTTTGTACAGCCACCTCATCCTGTTTTGAACAGTTGAAGTCGCTCTGTACGATCCAACCAAGGTCAGGTCCCTATCAGCTGATCTACATTCAGTTTTTCCCAAGCAACTATGGGTAGTTATGTTAACGGGGTAATTGTACAACAGGACATTTGTCTACGTTGAATGCTAGGGCGTTTTAAACTAACCAGTTCGACACTGTGTTAAGAACGCACTTGAGCGATTCGTGGTCGTCCGGTCCTCTGATCCTTTGCCATGTATTGATATCCTCCACAAAAAAGGAAATCGGAAGTTATTAATCTCGCTAAATCGTTAATGAACACTGAGAATAGATGAGGTTCAAGAACAGAGCCATGTGGTACTCCACATGTCACATCGATTGCATCGGACAATGATTCTCGGATACTCACCACTAGCCGACGTCCTTGTAGAAAATTGCTTATCAACCTCAGGATTGAGTTGATAATGTCGTAGTTCCGAAGCTTTTGAAGGCGAATTCGAGGGTCTAAGCGAGCAAACGCTTTGGAAAAGTCCAGGTGGTGTACTTGTAACTATCCCGTCAACCATGAGTTCTTCGTTAGTTAGCACAAGATCCAGTATCGACGGCCTGTTAGCAGTTCAATATCCGGTGGGAGATGTTGCGTGGTTGTACAGAGGGTGGCTAGCAACTAGCTCTTACAAGTAGGCTTTAAATGGCCTACCGTCCGTTGCCGGCGTTTCTATGTCGTGTACGTTCAAGTCTCCAGTGAAAAGAATGAGGGAGCAGGACTTGTTCGAAGCAAACTGAAAGATGTGGTTCAGTTTGGAGTCCATTTCCGACGTTGCGGTAAATCACGACCAGCAGACATGAATCCTTTTTTCGCAACCATAGGCGGCACCAAATCTAATCAGGAGCTCGGATTTCCAAGTGATCGATAACTTCACATCGGAGGTTTGTATTATAATAAAGAATCACACCGCCAACCCCTTCCGATTCTATCGGTCCGAAGCAGCGATATACCGGATAAGTCGATCTCAGAATCGGTTATCTCAGGGTTTAACCATGTCTCGGTAATCACGAGGAGGTCCAGCGACTGTGAGGCATGGATTTCTCTAAGTTCGACCAACTTGCTTAGAAGGCCTTTGGCTTTTGTGTACATGCAAAACAGCGCTTTTGTTGTTAGAAGCGCGTTGACAGATGTCAAATTTGTGTTAGTTGTTAGGCCGGCCGTTTGGTGGTCGGCCATTACTCGTTTTTTGGTTTGTGTATTTCAGTCGTGTTGCATGGTATTATTGAGAGTTCCTGTACATACGTTTCACTCGTGTTGTGCTCTGTGCTGTTGTGTGCTTTGGGCACTGTTGTGTCCGTCGCTCCGCAGGATTGTGCAACTACAGAATTTGTGGCGTTTGCAAGTTCCATGGAATTGTTTATAACTTTTGACCGTTCGCCTGCTGCGTTTAGCTGGATTTCTGTTGGCAACCTAGCTCGAAAGTTTAATCAGCTATCCAACAGAAATTGAGTGTAATATTACTTTCACTGGTCTTGGACCGCAGCTCTTGTATTTAGGTGAAGACTGAATTCTTGCCAGGGATTTGGCAATAACCTTTACAACAGAGAGTGCTTCACGGATGTAGCACCACTACTCTCGGTCATGAGTTTGTGCATCGTGATCAGAAGAATGCAGAAGCTCAGGAACACCATGAACAAATATTGTTTTCTTGCTATCCCTATTAGGACTGTCGCTTTGGTTAACGGCTTTTTTCGGGCGATCTTTCCAAGGCAGATCAGGTAATATGCCTATCCACTTGGTGCGTTGCGATGACGAACTGCTGAAAGCAGGACAGCCTCTGTCTCATCTGATGAGTTTAGTGTTACTCAAAGGATTCGGGGTTCAGCAGAGTGCATTGAGGTGGGTTGACGCGCTACACGTTGCAACATTGCAGTCTCAACGCGAATACCAATCTCCTAGCAGAGAGAACTCAACTGGTTGCGATTGTCCTGCAACTTGTCTTTCATTCGGACAGATTTGGTCTCGGGAACATTGGTGCACACGAGCGTTAACGAAGCGTGGTTTTGTCTAGCGACTGTTGGCTTTATAGTATTTGCCAGCAATGTGGGTTGTTTAGGAGGCACAGCTGGAGTTGACGGTGAAAGCTGCATTGCACCACGTGTGCTCGGTACAGAATATGGATCTACGTGTGTCGCTCCCGGTGTGTTTTTCGAGGCAATCAATACCTACGTTACCTGCTTGTTATCTGCATCAGATTGCCTTCGGCTTTGAGCTGCCGGTGTCATGGCTGAATCTCCAGGTGAAGCGTCTATGCTTGGAGAAATAGAAGCAGGCATGTTTGAGGTTTGTGCACTTATGGGAGTGAGGGGACCCAGTGGATTTAGAGTCACAGACGCTGTAGTGCGGTTGGAGCGTCTATCTCTCTTCTTCGGCTTATATTCGGAGCTTATTTTGGCTGGGTGATATACTATCGTAACCATATTTACCTCCGTGGGATCGATCACAGTATTTACAAAATGCGCGATTATCTCAGTCATCCTATCGCACTTTTCATGAGCAAAGATAAACAGATGACAATTGGAATGACTTGACAGGTTGGGCAAAACAAATTGTGTCAGCAACCTTATTTGTCTGTCCCACTTCTTAGACGGATTTGCCTACACATTACGGACCGTATGATCCAATGCTGCTAGAACAGGTAACCTTGATCTTAAGGACTTTAGTGCAGTTGTGTGCACAACATAGGCGACTTTGAAACATTGGAATGCAAGTCGTCCTCTTATTGTTTACAGCGTGGCCTATCTAAGAGCTCACCTTGATAAGTGTTGTTTGCGCCAGGTGTGACGCACGAATAGGTCAGAACACGCACAGGAATTGAGAGTTGTTCAACCGCACCAAAGTCAGGCGGTAGAGGCAGATGGAAGTCGTAAAGCGCAGACTGTCGGGTTCAGCGATCAATCGACTCGCTGTTGGATACACACGTACACAAAGCGGCGACGTGTGTTACTCGGCTTGCCTTAAGTGACAATGCAGGTGGAGCGCTGATGAGCGTCCCTAGAGCTGCTCAGTTGATGAGCGGAGCAAAAAGGCTGCACTTTGGTTTCGCTGCAAGTTGCAGGGATGATTGCAGCGTAGTTTGGGGGCCCTCGGCTTCTTCTTTCGAATGAGACCAAAATATTGTCCGAAAAACCGTTTTGATGTAGTTACACAATTTGAATTCGGCAAGGAATATGCCAAAATCTGGGAACTGGCGCAAGAGTATAATCCCTACACGTTAGATCCAAGAGTTGGAAATCACTGGGTAGAGCTAGTCGAACTGGTTCGCACGAGCGCAGGCACAATATTATGTGGGGAGAATTAGAGTAGCCACAGAGGGCGAAGCGAGAGCCGAGTTAAAGTGAGGCCTCAGGGGAACTTGTTTCCGTTGTGTAAAAGATGTGCCAGCAGTTACTCATACTTCGGTAGGTGTTTACTGGGATCTAGACGAACACATTTATGCTTGTTGTATGTATAAGGCTATTAGGTGGATACTGCGATACACAAACACGAATTGTCACCTACGTATATCGCGCAATGCATCTTATGTGAACGTAGGAACTAAGCTTTTATGACAGGCCCAGATTTGTACATTTGCAGTGCGCTTAGTAATTGTCCTCAAGTAACTTAACCTATATTAATCGATTGAATCTGCACCCAGTGCTTGTAGCTCATATTAAGCTATTTGCATTAAACTTGATCCGATATCCACCCCAGGTTTTATCAGCTCTTACCAAATCAATATAAAATGATTTCGTTCTTGTGTAGCAACCTATGAAGTGGTGATTAAAAAACCGCAACCTGTTGCAAACGGTAAGTGCAGCGTTTTATCCTAATATGAACTTTTTACAGAATATGGTTTGAGATAACATGATCAGACAAAGCACTGCTGTCAACTAACCGTACTCTTTTTGCAGAGCTTTGGTCTAGTGACCAAGGCGTAAGCTATCAATCACTCTGTGCCCATTTCCACTTTTAGCTAAGCATACTTGAGAAATCAAATGAGGAAAAAACACGTTTTAAACCGCATGCTTGAAAGAGAGCAGCACCGAATCCAAGTGTAGCGATTATTTTCAGTTTGCCTTTAAATTTAGCATTTCGCTGCCGGTCAACCATTTCTAAATACTTAAAAAAACAAATTTAACTTTAATAGAGTGGATTTTCGTTGCATTACGTAAAGGCGGTTGTTAAACTTTAAAAACTAACTATTGTTACTAACAGGTAGGGGATATGCGAGCCAAAACGGTTGTTGTAAGCAATAATTTGAAGGTAGCAAGAGCACGAATTTGAGGTGAGCTTTTACGACATTTGCAAATACAACTTGATAACACAAAACGGAGCCAGCCTGAGGAAATGAGAAAAGTGTCAGTGATAGACGAATGTGCAAGATACGCACTGTATGATACGCAATGATAATGTTTTTTAAAACGCACCACCTTCATGACAGATTTATCATAAAGTGTGGGATAATTTTTGAATCATTTGCTTTTACTGTCCTAGGGTGGACTATAATACCTAAGGAACGGTGTTTAGTGGTAGGAGGACTTTAACAATTAAACGTTTTAGATCCGTTGATAAAATCCTAAAAACTGGTGGTATTATAATTACATGTGCCGAAAATTAGTAAACCCTGTGGTGTTGACAGAAAAATTCCACTGCCATAGCGTAATTAAGACGGAGTAAATATATTGCAAAATTAATGAAGTTCTATTTATTTGGATTAGTACTAATTCGTAAATAAACCTTTTAAATGCTGGTTGGTGGTAGAAAAGTTTGCTTACCTTCACAATTTATATATTGCACTACTTCTGGTTAGCTCTCTAACATGCTGGGTCTAGCCATTGAGGCGAATGCATGAGATGATTCTCTCAACCCCAGCAGTGTTTCTGAGTCTAGGCAGTATCCAGTTAACATGTGGTAGGTTGAAATCTCCACACATAATTTGGATTTGTAGATGGTGCTGGAAGCAGCATTGATCATATCGATAAGCTTTTGGTTTTCACATTTAGTAGTTCGAGGCAGCCGATAGATACAACCCACTAGAAGATCAGTAGATGGGTTCACTAGCCATTGTGTATCTTCTAACTCATTGAGCACACGGTGATCTGCGGGAGTTTGCAATCAGGTTATTTTGAAGATAAATGGCACTGCCACCACCACGTATGTGGAAGCGATCCTTGCGGAAAAGTTTATAGCCCAAGATGCTAGGCTGAGAACCACTAACTTCGGACGTGCTCCTTTGAATATGCTACTTGTTAAAAGGAAACTTTAGCCAAGCAAACGTTACGGCTTTCTTATTTTACTAACACTAATTAAGCTAACGTTTAGATGACCACTCAAGTACTTTTTAGTTGTTATTCGCAAGAGGATTTAGCCAAATAACCTGAATATATGTGAGGTGTATAAGGAATATATTTAGTAACTATGCTTTGATAGCATTTGTCACCCATAAGCTTAAACCTCGAAATAAAACAAATGAGTAAAGAGCCATATGAAATTCGATTTTACGTTTAGTTGATATGTGCCCAAATCTAAATAAATCGATTATAATTGTGTGAACTGCATCCGAACCAACTCTAACAATAAAAGCTTGGTGTGTATTTGGTTAACAATTTCTAACAATACCACTTCACTAAAATCAAACAAAGCAAAGTTGTTGCGTTTAGTTTCTTGTACTTGTCAGATGTTTTCCATAAAAATTCAGTCACACGAAGGTTGCCTAACAATGTAAGCGTAAGATAAATTAGAAAGTCAAGCAACCACGGAAAATGGGAAAACTCAAATGTCGGAACTGCCGATACGGCGTTATTTAAAGCAACAGCTGAAACGCAGATAAAACTTCGCCAAAATTTAAATTCAATGGCAAGCTAAAATTCATTCAATGCAACCTGCTGCTGGTCGGAACCGCACGAGTGGGACGGAAGAAGTCTTTATACTAAAGTTGTTACTTAAACCATCCCGCTTATTAGGTGATAAAAATAAATTTCAATGATGAGCTTTTAAGAATGAGTGCATGATTCACCGACATAACAAGTATGCTTTTAGTTAACTTAATAAAATATTTACTAGGTTATATTAAATAAAGAAATTGGTTTTACCATTTTAGAAAGCTAACAAAAATTACATTAAATAAGTGATCCAATATTTTGGCCATTCTCGAATGACAGAGGTACATATTCTGAGCAGCTTGTAATACAAAAAATAATACAGTTATAAAAAGAAAGTATAGATACTAATTCTCACCGTCAAAATTGAAGTAACGGATATCTAGTTAAGATGAAACTGCGTTTAATCTTTGCTATACATGTGAATTTTATTAAAACATTTGCTACTGTTTTTAGATTATTAATGTTTTGAGTAAAGTAAAAGTATAACCATGGGGACTCGATGTTTGTTTAAGTTTAACGAAGTCACATTGGCGAAATATAAATGGAAAATATAACATATAGTCTTACAAACAAAACTCAATTTATTCACTTCCCATTGGCCAAGTTTTAGTTTCATCCTGATTGTGTCTTTATATTGAATTTCATCGACATCTTAAAGGTGCATTACCCATGCGGTAGAAAACGGGCTTTTTCTCCCGTAAACTTGTTATTTTAAGCCGTCATTTGCAAACGACTGTAATCTGAGGTTAAAAACTAATTCATTCTCACATTCCTTTTTGGCGTAAAATATCTTACAAAACCTGAAAGATTCACCTGTAGCTGACAGCAGCAGCCCAATTAAATATTCAGTTTTGACACGGGAAACGAACAGCAATGCTTTTTCCGTTTTGCAACGAATTAATCAGACCTGCAAGCATATTGTTGCTGGTTACGCTAATGCTGGAATGTCGAAAGTACAGAAAGCTTGCTAAACGCGGTTCCCGTTAACATTTAAACCAACCCGGGGCCACATTATGAAATAATAAATTTAAGCTGGGATTTTCGTAGCTTACAAAATTTAAGGCTTTTATGTGCTCAAAATTTATTAGCACCCGTTGCTGCTAAAAGTCAGTTACTTAATGTTCAGTTTTAACTAACTGGGAAAAATCAATATATGGCCTTTACTAAAGTGATCTTAACTAATTTAACAAATAATGACGTTATTTTCACATTCCACATATGGAACTTAAAAAACGCGTATCATGCACCATTTTTGCTACTATTAATTTCATAAAGAATATGTCCCAATGTTTTAACTCATGATATGTGACCTGTCTTTCGAAAAATTTGAGCCCCGTTTGCGAATGAAGCGTACAAGTTGTTGCAAGGATTTGCTTGCTAACTTGTGCGTTTGTTGGAATGAAAATTTCAAGCCAGTGTAACCATTTCTATTTAAAAACCTTCGACATTCAGTGCAAATAACAACAAACGAACTTATTGGAGGGTCAAGTTTGGACTACGTTGTGTGATTGGATTGCGACGTGCAGGCTCAATATAATGGATTACGATTCACATTGAAGTGAACCTTAGTCACTGCGATCACTGGGACCGTACTCAAAGCAGATGGAAATTGGGTGTTGCCCACCCGAATACATTGCATAACCACGACGCGTTTCGATATAATTTCATCTCATCAGGTGGAGAAAGCAGGCCTCGATCCTGCGACAGTTGGAATGTAGCCAAAACCTCTACCTTTTTGGCTACCAGGTCACGGTGGGTAACGCTTGGCCCAACGGTAAATAACTAATTGTAGCGTCAAGTTTGGACTACCCATTGTGTGATTGGATTGCGACGCGCAATCTCAATGTAGACCGCGGTAGCAGTGATCGCAGTGACTAAGCTTTACTTCAATGTGAGCCGCGTTCTACTTTGAGATTCTGCAGTGTTTTCGGGTGGGAAACACCCGATTTCCAACAAACGAACTTGTTTTAAAATATTGCACAAATAGTAAATATTTTAATTGAAGCTATATCCTCTTAGCCTAAGCTTTTTAACAGCATTGCTATCCACTTTTCTTTCATTTCTGCAGATATTACAATTACGTCCCGGTTAACAGTTGATTCAAGGTGTAAGTGGGCTTGGTTTGACACATGTACAACACCTAACGTATTTCTCACGATTTTATTTTCACAAACTGTTTCGTGTGCTAAATATGTGGACTACAAGTAATCACTACTACTTCGTAACCCAACATTTCGAATCTCTTTATTGTTTTAACAAAAGTGCTATAGAGTTTGTGTGTTTGATAAGTAAAAAATGGCGAAATTTATTGTAGAGAACTGACACTAATAATGTTGAGTAAAGTCCGCGGTATTGTCATTAATATATTTCGCGCATTATCACTTGTTACTATTTGCTTGTACTTCGGAGATGTCAAACCACAACATGCTTTCTGCCCTCGACAACCAGTCCTATGCTGTCCTCTAGTCAAAGCGGTCACTAGTGAATTACCACGCAATTGCTTGCATAGTTACAGTCAAAGTTTCCTACGATTCACTGAGCGAAAATTAGAAATCGTCGCTTACGCTCACAGAAACACTTATCGTCTAGATGGGGGTTGAATTTCACTTGGGGTAGTTAAATTCTTGTCCCCACTACAGGCGTGTCAACAGGTAAAAGTTGTCCCACTTTGTTACTGTTGGCAGGGAATGCAATATTTACATTGTTGCTGACGCCATAACACCTACTTGTAGGAAATTGATGGAGTAATTTCTCGCGAGTGCATTACGGACTATACTGTTGGACTCAACGGATTTCAACAATTTGCGTTTTGGTACTGGATTTAATGATGAGACAAAAATTTGTATAAGCCAACAACATGCTATCGCTCCCAAGTTGTGTGTGATATCAGTCCTTGGATAGAGAAGGAATTTACACAGATCCACTGAAAGTGATTTTGTTAGTATACTTACAATATCCGTCACAGTATGCTGCTCAATAAAACCTGAACAACAGTATCCGTTTACTACTATAGTACAGCACCTAAAAATAAGAAAAATGAGCGGTGAAGCTTGCAGACTGCGTGAATCGTCAGCTGGTAAAATGCAATTCGTAACATAAAACTACATAATACTACATATTTGGTTGCGCAGGTATTTCATGAATGGTAATCAATTTGCGTATTATGGTAGTCGCGTTAAATCATATCTAAGGTGTAAAATAATTACTACAAGTATCGGTGCTATGTACGAACGCATTCTATTGGGTCCAAGGTCACTTGCTTATGGACTTATGTATTTACTTGCCATTTTGGTAAACTCTGACACCCTGTGGGGTAATTAAAATCAGTCTAAATTGCTTTACACTTTAGGCAGTGGTTGTTTAAACTCAATAAAAATGCCGTTTTATAAAATAATAAGTACAACAATCTTTGTATTTACCGACAAATTGCATAGGCACAGAAGCGGTCATTTGTACTCGGAATATATTTCACATTTTATGTGACAAAAGTTCATAATAATAAAACGAATACAAATAATAGGATTTGGGATTATGAATCTTACATCTTTTCCTAAACCTATCACCTAAAATGTCGAATTTACTGATATTTGTATCAACCTTTTCTGTTTTGTAAGGCTTTGTAATAGCTAATCATCTAAATATGTTATGTATGTTGAACCACAAAAGTTGAGGTTTTGTGTGTAATTATATGGAGAGGGTGAGCTGGTTATTTATCAAGTAGCTGCTCATACGTTATTTTGCCAGCGTCCGTCCATCTTTCTAGATAGTTGTGCGCTCCAGATCTGTAACGCATTTGAGCTAACGAGGAAAGTCAACACCTAATTTCTTAATATGACATAATTTAAACTCATGCGTATCTGTAGGGTCGTTTGTTCCGTAGATCCATGTATCTCACTAAGAAGTTCAATTGTTAAATGACTTGCAAGTTTGGAGCAGCAAGTTGCCACCATTTCGCGTGGGGTGGATGTTAGTCGTCCACAGCTCAAGTGCGGTGCAGTCTGCTTAAATTTGCATGCTACCGATGTTGAAGAGGAGAAGGAAGTTGTTCGTTAAGCGACTCAGACAAAGGGAATGCATTGTGAGTTTTTGACAGCCATCATAATAACTCAGGATTAAGCAGCGCCGTATGACTAACTTGATAACTGGTCGATGGACGTTTTCCAGGGCAGTTCTTTCGTTCTCATTTGACTGTGAAGGATAGTACACCATTCCATAGTCTGTCGTACGATTATTTCGGTTGACTATGGTCGTGTTTCAGATGGAAAGAAAGTTCTGGTGTTGTACTCATATAGCTGCCTCGCTTCTGAAACATGATAAAGCATATCTTCAGAAAATTACCAGTGTTAGTGTACCTAATTCCTTAATCCCGAACTGAATCAGAAGTTGGGATCACGTCACACTCCGGAATGCGAAATCTTTACTAAGTACGTGAGATTTTCCAGCGGAGAACATTAGTAACAAACGTTCACTAGCTATATTTAGTGCGGATAGGTCAGCACAGATGTGTCACAGGTATATGTATAGTTGGGCGGGATGAAGCAAGTAGTGGAATTTAATTTCATCTGCAAAAGTCGTTTTGAGTCCGTACTTGATCGGGTAGTTTATGGAGTTTACTTAGATTATTAAAGATAGTGGTCCTACCTCACTTTCCTTAAGGATCTCGCTGATTATGTGATTTGCCCTATGGTATTGCGGACAGCTCCTAAGTGCCCATGTTCGATCATTTAGTTGTGTGTCGCACCAGTTTATTCAGAAGCTTTCCAAAGTCATAAGACTCTAAAACGGACAACCGGAGCTTATGTGGCACGCGGTCAAATGCTTTTGTATGTCAAAGAAAGTAAATGATTGCAATTACATGCCAGAGAAATTGTAGCTGGGAGATAACACAGGAGCATTTTGTGAGGAAGTCCCGTAGTGAGGGATTAATATGATCCGGGCTTGTAAGCATTTGGGCAATGTTCTTCTTGACAGTTAGCTCCAAGACTATAGGAACGGTAAAGATATTATGTATAAGGCGGTAGCTTGACATTTCATTTCGCCAGGCCAACTTGTTCTTAGGCATTATGATGCATTACTTACATTGAGACAGAAAGCAGCCGGTGTTGAGAAAAATTGGGAAGACATTTAAAAACAGTCGAGAAAAGTTTCCTCCTCCGAGCTTAATGAGAGTTGGGGTGATGTCATCTGGGATTGGACGAGTTGTTGGTTACATGGATGCGATAACAATTGGCACCACTCTGGGGGTCACAGGAATATCACAAATTAATTTCTTCGTTTTATTTTGTTGTAGAGAATGAAAAATCTAAGTGCTATGGAAAAAGCAAGAGGCAAAATCAGTGTTATAGGTTTGCATCCGCTGGAGATGTTGCATGTCGATGAACTCTCGATCGGCCTCAACTTTTCTATTTCCTGATAAGGTTTAAGATAACTTTTTGAGTATTCGCATAAACGCACCTTATGGTTACGGACTTCTAAGTGTCCGAATTATTTTTTGATTTTGGCCGTCTGGGTTTAATAGTGTAGCTGTGGCATAGTATAATGTATTTGTAGTGATATTAAGAAGCTCTTGCTACTGAGGAGTAGTGGTTTCAAGTTATTCAGTTTGGTTGTGACTTTGGTTATAATGAGTTTATTAATATATTTATACTTGTGATACATGCGACGCTTTCCTTAGTTCTACAGCAAGGGCAATGTTGTTAATCAACTTATTTATGACATTTAGTAATTATGTATATAAATTCATGGTACTGAGAAGTTCATTAAATGCCCTCTAGTCTACATGATTGTGGTTGCGAATAATTGGTAACATCTTATTTGTTTGGTTGGGTGATTGAATCGTAATGTCACATTGTTGCGATCACCGGGTTTTGATCACAGCCGGCAGTAGATTTTCAATGACTAAACAGACGGAAGAGATCCTCACCGCGAATCTTGAAGGGTATTTAATGTCAGTGTAACGTGTCCAGCAGTTTCAGAAGTGTCTTTTAAAATACCTTAGTAATGTCAGCTTAGTACATAAACCATCATAATTTGTCCGACATTGCATCGGCTAAATATCTTGTTTGTTTGGATGTCGGTGTAATAAGTGATGGTGCTGTATGCAGTAGCGTAAGAAGGAGAAGGACAACCTAAATTCATTGAAAATAACACAGGCACAGGCCCTGTCAGATTTTAGTGTATAGGGTAAACAGTAGCATGTATTTTAGTGAATATAAAAAGGTTCTTATCCGTCTTGCATTAACCATACTATAAGCCGCTTCATGTACCCAAAGCTCTATCTGTTATTCGTATACTGTAGATCCATTTGGGACAATACCCGGTGAGACATGTTACCTGTACCATAAAGTATACATTGTTGAGTTGGGAAGGTTAGATATTATTAAACTACATGGCTAATTGCTCAATGTCCTTACTTTGTTTATTACAGCTGTCGTCAAAATGATTCGCGAAATGAAACTCAGTAAGTGTTGACAAGTAGATCTTTGTCAATGCAGTCAATAGTGTTTATAACTGGATACATATATAAAGCTTGAAGTTTGTCACAAAATATACTATGGATAAAAACGTAGCAACTGCTGTCATCTGTTGAATCCACGATTAGAATAATAAAAATAGCAAAAAATGCAGGATGTTTCCGGATTGCAACAATTAGCGTTTTTCAACCTTACGTATGCTTCCAGTGAGACGAATGATTCAAATAAAGGTGCTACGTGGAGCAAATTTAGACCGCTTTTCGCAGTCAATTTCTTTAACAAGCTTTTCAATAAGAATTTAGAAATATTGCCATTGACAAATAGTATTGGAAGTATAAAATTGGTTGGCGTTGAGAACTTTAAATTCATCATATGATGGGTATACCCGTGCAATATCAAACAGCGCAATACTAGCTACCAAGATTTTTTCGGAATAGCAAGTTAATGCAGTTAACCATATTCTATACGTCATAAAAAACTGCTGTGAAGCTGTGTCAACTCACAGTGAGAAAAAGTAGTTATCTATTTCCCAACAGACCGTGTGCGGCCGTTAGCAATGATGTTGGCCGGGATTTAGCTGTTCTCTCACACACAAAACAGTTAGATCGCAGGAAAGAATCTGACAGCGAAGGGTGCTCGGGTTTAGATGAAACTTGAACTCGGCACGTATGACTGTTTTGGAAGTATAGTCATTGAGGCTGACTCTAGCCAACAGTACGCCCGAGTTGACTACGCAGTCAGCTTACGTGGACCGATAGACTCCTGAAGTTCGAACCAAGTGATCAATAATCACTTGGATCTGTAAGTGACCCGCATAAATCGCACTGATGGTGTCTAACCTGAGGATGAAACGTTTGCAGCCAAATCAGCCAGCTCGGAGAACACCCGCATACCCTCATCCGCATCCCGAGCTACAAATATTCTCATGGATTTCAGGTTGATAACGTTCTTTAGGAACAAGAAATGGTTTATGCTGTTGCAAAATTCGTGATCAAAGTTACTTCACGTATTCCGGTTGGCAGATTGTACCAAACCTTATGACATCTGTTAAGAAAACTTACGGAAAACCGACTAGTCCTAGACATGCGTACTGCCACTGCTTTCTGTTCGTTTCATGTCTTGTACATGGGTTCATTAATGTCATAATGATGTTGATAACGTGTACATTTATGTGCAAAATTGAGGAATATGACTAAGATGTACTTCTTGTACCGCAGCAGGAGCGAGTCAAGGTTGATTTATAAGATATTTCAGAATGAATCCGTTTTGAAGAGCAACCCAGAATGCGCTTTGTGAATGCTGTACTGGTTCCCGTGCAAAGCGGTCGAGCATTTCTGAGGTTCTATTTTTCGAAAACCATTTAGGCGATTATGTTAGGCACATAAACTCTGCTGGTTACATGTTTTTATAATGCAGATTATTTGGCGTAATCTAGGTTTTCCTGAGCTCTGTATACTGCAATATTTTGCCTCAGCAACGGTTAGGAATGTAGACTTTTTGTAACCTTGTACGTTGCCTTTTGCATGAAGCCCAGGTAGGCAAGAATGGGTTCATCAACGTATAACTTCGGATTACAACAAATCAAGTTTTTGTCCTATTATTTCATCAGTCATTTGCTGTACACCATAGTTGAGAAAATCTTTGAGTGTTCATACCGATATATCATGCAAACATTTTATGATTTTCGCAAGGAAAATTAGCATTCTGTTTCACGTATATAATAATATATCGATAGGTTAGGTGGATCATCAATCCTTCCGCCAGTTTTACTTGTTGATATGCTTAGAGGAAAGAGCATGATCAATGGCAAACGAACTTGGACAAACGCACATGTGAATTCATTTCTGACAACCAGAAATGCAGATGAAATTCGACCATGGTTTTTATCATCAGATTTGCATAGCCCTGTAGGAGAAATTTCAATAGTCGATATCCAGGTCCGTTTCAAATGTCACACCCAAGTTGAACGTCAGTGAAAATATGTTGGAACAAGGTATAAAAGATGTATTCAACAAGCAGACAATACTTAATATAACTTTTTGGCGCAAGGCTTTGGAAAAATAAGGTAATGTGCTACCAGAAATGCAAAACAACGGTCAGAGGGTTGAAGTACAATAAATGCATTCTGAGTGTGATTTAATCAACTTGGACACTGGTCCAGATTACTGGGAAATATTTGCTTATTGTGGAATCCTTGTCAATAAAATTACCTTCAGTGGCAAACAAACTAATTTTCGATTTATAAAGCTTGGATGTGTTAATTTACATCGCAAATCGCTACCGTGTCTACTTCTTAAACGATGTTAAATGTGGAGTCGTATTATACGGCTGGAATGACTAGCGTTGGACATGAAAGCACAGTGTTAGAATGACAAATACACCAAATTAGCTCAGGAATAAAGTGACACAGTCCTAGTTTAAAGTTAAGTTTTCAACTTACAAGGATCTAATTTGAAACCATACCAATCATTCTATCGATCAACTGCAATTGTCTCGCTGTCTACTGATATTCATTTGGCGACGGCTTAAGGCCAAAGATAGTGCGGTGTTTGAAGGATACCACAAGGACAATGATGGTGACAAGTTGGTGAACATAAAGTCTAAATCCGGACAGGTAGATGATCGCCACTAAGGCAACTTGACGGTAATTATGCGGGCTGGATCGATAGCGTATAGTTGAGTTGAGCTGATTTAATTAACCTCGAGTGCCGGTCAAGAAATAAAATAAAGAAGTAATATGCCACAGTCGAAGATGATTCTAATTTGTAGGAAGGATAGACTGATATTTTGTCCTTTGAAAAACACAAGTGAAGAGGGGCCATATATTTTTGATTGGTTGTGGACTATGGAAATATTGTGGCAATCTGAATTCTTAGCAATATATTGTTTTTATTAGTTTATTAATTGTATCTGCCTTACTGCTGCACCAACATGGCTATTTTGTTAAAATTATTCAGTCCTTTAATATTTTGCTGCGAAATGATATTAAAGGGTTAATAAGCTTTCTGCAAATTAGCTTAAGACAGTGAGTGTAAATGAGAGAATTGCGAGCAAGCCAACTTAAACAACTTAGTTGATTGTTTCTGAATTTTCATTAGCATGGAGGTGAAAGCTAAACGGACAGGTTCTGCGAACCTCCACATATTTCACGTAATAGCAAAGGCTGTCACCTAATAAGTTCTGTAACCCAATACATAAGAAGAACACTCACTTACTTGACAACACAAATACGGGTGAGAAAATAAATGTCACTAAATGATATTTTCTGAGAACACAAACTCGTGTTAACTAACGCGTCCAAGTTGCTAGTTACTCACAAAGGTTGCGACATTTGAGCTAGCTCGCATACTCTAATAGACAACAAAAGGGCCTTACGAAATTTTACCCTCACTCATGTAATTCACTTGTTTTGAACATATAACTATCACAGGTAACAAATTTATTTGAGAGCGCAAGATTAGTTGTGGAATGATCCCTCATTTTATATACTCCCAAATCCGAAGTCTTTGTTTATGTCGCCATGTCCATTTTTCTTTTAATAACACTGTTCGTATGTTGCGGTGTCGAGCTTTGATATGGTTTAATCCACAACCAGCAAATGTGCCTTCAACCTGCTGATGGCATGGCCACTCCACATTCTTCTTATTTGGCATCACTATATATAGGAACACAATATCAAAAGCTTGCATGGAATTTATATTGATTGAAGGAGTGCAACAGAAACACAGCTGTGGAAGCAAAATATCATTAAAGCCAAAAAAGATAAAACAAAATATTCAAAATGCACACTAGAACAATTGTCATTAAATGGATAAGCAAGTTAGTGCCCTTAAACCGGCGCTGCATTTTCGCCTGGCACCCTTTTTACATTATCTTCTGTAAATAAATCATTTTTGCATGAACAGTCGGACAGGTACTTTATTACATCAACTCTCGGAGTCAGTGAGATCGGTTCAACGCTTCGTAACGTTGGAATTTAGACGCTGAGACGCCGTGCACCATCCGAGATCTACCATAATGGGACACAACATTTTACGTCATGTCTAAAGAACTATGAAGAAACTTCTTAATGAAACGATGTATTTAGAAAGGATACAAATCCCGAACATATGGTGTAGCATTATGCGATCGTTGCTTGATCGAATTGAGACTGTACCTTTATCATATTTCTACCCATTTGTAAACTTTAGTATTTTTAATAGTACACTTACGGTTTATAGCGTAAAATGTTGAAAAAGCACCCCTGCAAGTATAAAAGGCTTCTGCTGTATTGACGACTTGAAACTACCGAATTCCTATAGTTCCCGTGGTCGAAGACGCATAAGAGTGCACCTTTTGCTGTTTGTGTTTTTCTTAAAGGGCTGGCATAAGGAAATGGGTTTCCAGTGAATGCAACAAATAGATTCCGTGAAAAGATTATCGGTATGCTTCGCTTTGCAGAAGCTAGTTATTCCCAAGCGGAATAACTTAGCTTAAATACATCAACACCAGAATTGCAATAATGTGGGTATTGTGGTGAGAATAACATCAGTGTCAGTATAAAGCAATACTGAAACTGTAATGTGGTATATGGACAGTTAGGATGATCGATTAAAGATTAAAAATTTTGTTTTTCTGTCTGCGATAAGTCTGAAGCTTTTTTTAGTCCAATTTGATATTGTCGACTAAGGGGACTTTGAATTCTTAAATAACCAACCATTTTACATGACGTCTACATAACTATGAAGAGACTGTGCTTGTTTTCTTTACAATGAGTGGATTCTTCGGGCCGATTGCTGTCGAACAACTATGATGTTTTGTATGATAGGCGGTTATCGCTGCCGGAGGCAATTATTTGCCATTTGATGCGCACACTTTCTACTTGATTTTATGAAATCGGCAATTAGAGTTGCACATGCGATTATGACAACAGCTAATTGAACGCCGCAAACATGCATCGGGTCAATGATATACACGGTTACCGAGGAAAATTAAGAAGAGAACTATGTGATACTTCCACCGTTTCGCACGCGCAATAGCCTCATTCATTTTTGAGGTCACTCACCTCAGTTAGTAATCAGTTGCAACTAAAGCAGAAAAATTACTTCGTCATTTGTCCTAGATTCTTGCTCTTGTTTGTTTTAAACCTCTTCATTCGTTTGCTTAACACATCAATTCTTATTTCGCGTGCTATTATTAAAGGCCCTGCAAACGCAGCACAGAGTGAGTTATTGTATGTAAGGCATAAATAAACCATGCTTATACTTTCCTTGGAAAGTGATTTTCTGTTGGAATTTACGTAGTCAGCTCTCTAAATACATTTGCAATTCCCTTTTACAGTAATTTATCCGATCGTAACCGGGCTAAAGTTTGGTGAGTAATGTTTACACATATACACAATAATATTGCTTAAAACGATGCATGTATTTTAACGTCTACCACAATACGGACAACAAGACGGACTTTACGCTAGCATGCTCGTGTCTACTGCCAAGTTATTGCGTACATGTTAAGTCGCGTTGTGTGAAATCATGGAACAACATCAAGTCTGTCACTACCGTTCCGCGTGTCACCGTTTTCTTAACCAGTGAGTCGCATGGGTAGGGCTGGTATTCCGGGTGTGTTTCTGTTGATTCCAACATGGATGGTTCAATCGCATGATGCTGTCATACTTTGTGCGTTTAGAGTGAGTATAAAATAGTTGCTGTGTTCTGCATATTTTGGAAGTATGTGGAACATGAGATGATTTTATTGTTTGGCTACTAAAGTAACTCTGTGGAAGAAGAACTAAGGCCAAATTTGGAAACCGTAAGAACCAGTTCAGTAGGAAATATGAAAGGTTATTGTTTAAAGAGAGTATAACATATAGTATTTATGATTTGAGGTACATGAGAGCTGCTTGCCAAGTTTCAGCTTTACTAACTTCATCCTACGTTGCTTCACTTGTCACCAGTTTGACAGATTAGAGCTGATAAAGGCATCCCATTAGTGTAACTGAAGCGCTTGCATGAATTAGTCGAACGGTCAGTGCAGATGGCTTAACGAACCAACAATATCCTCGTAATATACCGTGAAATGTGCCCGTATAATATGCGTAGGTAATATATTGTTCACTTATACACATCGATAGGACATTCAGTAGAAATCTTGGCGCATAACAGATTTAGTTATTTTCTAAGAGAATTTGTCTGTGTCAAACTGTAAATTTTTTGCATGCTTCTATGAATTAGCCCTTCTCGACTTGTTGCTTCTTATACTGCCCCTCAATTTACCTACACTTATTTCAGATATAACGCAAATCGCTGAGTGTAAGTCAAGTTTGTTATGCTAGCAGCCATTGTATGGACGTAGAAACATATGAAAGAGAGAATGCTGGTACTCATTGAATTATGTAACATACACCTCATTTATAGATATTGCCCAGCTGCTGATCGAATTGAAGCCGAGTAAGTGGAACACTAGTAATTTCCTATTTGCTTTTTATTCGCCATGGTCCGTTAGAATAGATTAATGCTTTCTATTCTGTATTAACTTCACACTATGTCGTTACTGCTGGTGACATGACAGTGAATACCATTTCAATCGGAGCAACTAAAGTTAAAATTTCGGTGGGCAAAAGAAGCGCTATCTCGGACAGCAGTACTTTCGATATGGCGCTTATAAGTTGCAGACTATGGAACACAGAGATACGTTCTGAAAACTAGCGTAATATTCATGTCCAAGCAATCATTCGGGTGAAGGTTGGAGAGACGTAACAACCAACTGTCGATGGCAGAAACACCGTATATAATTCCGAATCAAATCTTACTTAACGTGCCGGCTTTTTATACCAAATGGGTGATGATAGTTGGTAGGTTACGTGATGGAAAACTAGTCAGCGCTTCGAGTATAAGTTGACCACACTTATACAGGCCTAGTTAACGGTGAGGAATTGGGTTGCAGTTTTTTTGAGTCCAGCGCACTTTGGTGCAGGACCAGTGAACCGAATTGACTGCACGTGATACTACCTGGGTAGCTGATGAAGGAGCAAGGTGCGATGACAACTGGTGGACCGAAAAAACGGAACAGAAGGAGCCGGCAGATGTGAAGTCAGTCAGCTCACTGGTGAAAGGTAATCGCATGCCTGCTGTTAATTAGAAAGCAACTGGGTAACTTATTACATGTACGGCGTGTCACAGTAAGAAATTCCAGTTTTGTTTCTATTCCAATCAGCGCACAGTAATTGAACAGTTTCCGTAATTCTGTTTAAACTTAAACCCATCTTGCCGAAAGAAGCCATGCTGAATGAAGCACTTCGATTGCAGAAAATAGATGGTAGCAGAGAAATGGGATTTAGAATATATACATTGTTTCGGTTACTAACTGACTCACACGTTCGATAACACAATTGATGGACTGTTTCATCTTTACCGCATCAGTACGCATTCCATCTGTACGAAGTATAAAATGTGACACAAACCTCATGTCCACAGTTTCGTTTTTGAACAAACTGGCCATGCTGTAGGGTAACGGACGCCACGACAGCTATAAGATGAGGTATAACAATAATCGCTCTGCGGACTTACAGTCTACTTCCGTGTAGAGCACATAATCCGCGAGCAACAACCTCCAAACCTTAAGCTGCCGGTTAGATTATTGCATCCTATGCAATCTGTAACGCCTGCTGATCATAAGGAAGTAGTGTTGGATTTGGAAGCGATAAATTGAATTTCCCACAAAGAACAAGGTAATTATATGGGTTAAGAAGTAATGCTTTACATGTCCCTTGAGGTGGTTTTGCAGGGTTATCGAAAAATAAAACAATGGGTTATTTAGGTGTAAGTGGAACTTACCGTTTGTTTCGCTGTAGTCCTGCGATCCGTGTACTTTCACAGCAAAATTATGTAACAACAGCGAAATCTAAAGTATACTCCAGGAGTGGGATGGAGATGGATTACTAGATAACAGTGTTTGTGGTAACTTATTAATCCAAAACTCTTTTAAATATCGATAATGTGGGTGCAGAAATGGCCGATTCTGCAAGAGAATTCGGCGAGTTACACACGCAGAAGGGAAATAAATGCCTGCAGTAATCTAATCGGCTCTACTGTTCTGCAAGTTTTAGTGAGTGAAATTTCAAGTTGGTATTAATGCTGAGTTGCAGTACAGAGTGGGGCGTATAATGTGGATCGTGCAGAAGTAAGTATACCATCATCAACCCACTGCGTAAGCGGCAGTACGGTCTGCTGAATACTCCCAGTAGTGCAAGCCTTTACTCATTTGGAAGATGGTGTATGGCAATAATGTGCTTTGACGCTCGAAGTTGAGGCTGCGCCAATGCACTAAGGTCGTGTTTTATCCATGGCTGCTAGGCTTGAATTGCATATTCGAAATGAGGACGAACATATGCACTAAACATCACCCCAAAATACAGCCATATATTTGTCTGATCGCCTGTCGTAACAGGCCGGCATGTTAGTTACTGGGGAGGTTATCGCGAATCGCCTTGAACAACCCAGACTATCCTAAACCAGTACGCATAAATCAAGTTCCGTGCAGTTCGCTGCAGTAAATGCATTCCGAGCCTGTAACAGTGGTTGCTCTGGTGTCGTATTGAGTGCATCTTACATTTACTCGCATTGCATTGCAGTGAATCTTGGCTGGACAATTGCTTTACCGTGTGTAGATCACTCTGGAGCAGTTTCTGGTCGGTATTCTCCTGAACCTTGCGGTGAACCTTGACGTCATCGGCAAACTGCCGGAAGTTAGATGTAATTGCCTGCGTGAGGTCATTTATAAATACCAACAACAACTGGGAAACTAGTACCGAGCCTTGAGGCACATCGCATTCAACTTATATGGTGACAGAGGAGGGGCTGCGTATTCTGACCACTAATTGCCGCTAAAGAATATAGTTGGCGATCCAACCTGGTATAGGATCACCGATCCTGTAACGCTTTAGCTAGGAAAGAAGTATTTGGTGATCTAAACGGAAATCCAGGTACATCAATGTCCTTTCTAGCGTCAGCTGACTGAGTGCAGCTATTTCGTGGGATTAGCAAATACGTTGTGACGATCGATTTCGACGCACCGTGCTGCTCAGAAAGAATACTGTTAGTGTTTTCCCAATAGCTTGCCAGCGTGTTGGCTATGATGGATTCCATCACACTGGATAGTATAGGCTGAGGGGAAACTAAGTGGCAGTTTTAAGCCTCAGGGCTGCTTCCACCTTTGTGAATAGGCGTTAATAATCCAAGCTTCTTCACCACAGGACCTTGGTCCTAGTCTTAGTTGCGCAAGATGGACTGAGCCAGTGGCGTTGCTAGTTCGCTTGCTGTTGCGCATGGTGTCCCTGGGCGAATAGTATTGACATCCGGGGCTTGGTGCTTGCTTAGAGTGATCAACGTTTACATGACAACTTCGCTGGTGAAAGAGATGTGAGTGAGTACGCGCGACGGGGTGATAAAAGCTGGAGAATCGCCTGATGGTGATACTCTCGGGAAGGTGGGGGCATATCGCACCCGCCGCGCGTTTGTTGCTTCCGTATCCGTTGGTTTGGGTCACCAGCCATCGCGAGTGGTAGAACTCCTTTCCTCACCTTTCATAGACCATTAAAGTGCTCATACAGCACTTTGTGAACGGTGCTCATGGTGTTTGACATGTTCTGCTGATGCGCCACTTTATCCATCCTGTGCTGTTGAGTGCAGTGGTTTCCTTGGGCTACGTAGTTATTCCAGCTTTCTGGTGTTGTGAAGAATTTATACTCTCGCCACACTGCGCTGCGGGCTGCCAGCAAATTTCGGGTTCTGTTGCTTGCGTAAGTAACTTGTTCAGACCGTCTGCAAACTGTTGTCTCTGTGGCATCCGTAACCAGCCGATTGAATTTATTTACGAACAAAGCCGGGCGACATTCGGGGGTTCTCCGGCAAGGAACGACCAGGTTGTGGCACTGAGGAGTTGGGACAACAGACCTTAGCAGGTGATGGTTCGCGCTGGCTCATATTCTGCATCTGGGTATTCTTCCTGGCAGATGAAGTTGAATTTAATAACTGCATGGTCACTGCGACCTAAAGAGCAGTCTATAACCAGTGTAACCATCACATGTTCTTCCTTGGCAAACACAAGCCCAAGCACAGATGGCCTATTACCTATTCTGAACCGTGTGGGTGAAGTGACATGAGCGTAAAGCGGAACGCTGGTTACAAGCTCCTGCAGGTCGGCTTTAAATTGTTTTCAACTCGTGGCAGGAGTATGTAACCAATGCCCATTGACAGTCCCCAAGGCCAGTATGTGAGTGTGTCTTCCTATTAGAGTTAGCCTTATATCCAAGGATACAAGGCGAGTGTCTTATCCTCGTGACTGCAAGCGGCACCAAAGCGAAGCAGGAATCAGCCAATCAGCATCTACCATGGACACGCTTCGGTACTACCGAATTACGCCCCTACCATTTGCCAGTCTGTCCTTCCGACTGAGTGACGTGCCAGGTAGCGAAATTCCTGTGTCCGTCAATTCAGTGTGTATTCACGTCTCCGTGATGTCGATGATATCGAGTTTCTGGGGAAGTTTGCAATCTTTCAGTTCAGCCAGCTTAATGAACAGGCCCTGAGCCTTCGTGTACAAGCAGGCTAGTGTATATGTGTCTAGTAGACCCCAGAGGGTCAACGAAGTCAGGTGTGTGGGAATGCCGACTGATCTGAATTCGGTCATTGATCGTTTTTTGATGAGGTACTCATAATAATGCTGTAATTATCTTTATCCAAGGCGTATCCAAACCCACATCTAGATGTACATCAGTATCGGGAAAAGGAGGAATTATCGCAGGCGCGTCTGCTTTTTTAGATGATTTCGTAACTAGACTTTGCAGAACATCTGCAATTCATAACCAACTATCCAATGGAAAGCTTTTTCGAAATTTGCGCCAACTGTGCAACATATGCATCACTGCTTGCTAGGATTGAACCACGAGTTTTATGACTCACGGACCGCATCTTCTATTATTTAGCAAGAGCGGTACCGTTTTTGACCGATCGCACCACAACATTATGCAAGGAAAGCGTTGCGCGGATGCGTCTCCATTGTTCCATGTCGTGATTTCCGGCACCTTGCTTATTGTACGCAGGAGTTTCTGGCACACCATAGATGAAAGTAGTGGTTAGGCGACCATGCTTGATGGATATTTCTTCCAAATTACTATTTGCCTATCACATTTTTCACGAAACATCAGGATGGAAACGTATCCGACACGATCCATGTTGCAGCGGATTTGCAGAGTGCAGAAATTTTTCCACGTCAGTTGAGGATTCTAGTGTTACTCTATTAAGTTTGGGCTAGCGAAATACTTGAGATGACGAGGAGTTCGTACTAATTTTGTCGGTTTAGCTTTTATTTTCATCAGAAAGCACTATTAGTTTAGGTTGTCGGACAATTTAGCATGCAATGTGATAGCTGATGATTCGGATATCCTCAAACGCATACCAGTAAGGACTCTGCTTTTTGCTCTGTTTTTCGTTGAACTGTAAGGTTGGGGAGTAGTTTGTTAGACTTGCTACCAAGTGCTGATTGCTTATTGTTTGCCTCTCTATTTAAATTAACGAGGTTTGTAAAAAAAAGAGAATGGAAATTTGGTCTATCGGGTGTACTTTGCAACAAGCTCGGCTTGGGTGACTGATGTTTTAGGGGACTACGGATCGATTATTAGCCCCTAAGCTGCAGATGCTGAGGGCTGCTGTTTGCCTGCTTTGTCCTTTTCACATAAAGTTCTCATCAAGACTGGTGGGATCTGATTATGCACAAGTTTCGGTTAGTGCCTGGTTTTAGTTGCCACGGGTACTGTTTGCCTCTAGGATTAACGGTCAAGTTTCGTCTACAGTTCTTGATAAGATGGGGAAGAAAAATTCTATCGTGACCTAGACGGTTGTAGTGAAAGTGTGACAAGGTTCGGACCATGCCTTTAGTTGAATTTCACAAGGTTCAAGTTGTTCAGAACTTCTTCAAATGCTTTGGTCTTCGTGCTCCTTCGTTGCTCAGCTTCTGCTACCAACTGGGTGCATTTCTGGACAAGGACGGGCTACACTTGACAAATGGGATAGACGAACATGTATAACGGTTTCAAAATACATCTTGTGATCTATCCACTTCTTAAAATTGCTGTTAGGAGAAGCTAGCACATTTCATGTGTTATTACTTGAATTAATGCGGGCAAGCTAAACCTAGTCTGACTAATCGATTACATACCCTTGACCCAAAGACACCTTTAACTTGGAGCGCTTTTATATGTGCATTTGCTCAATGTTTGTCATTCGGCCCGGTGTCGATACCTAAGGCAGGGGGTGGACTGATGTCCTTTTCGAGTTCCGTAGTGGTGTGCATTAAGCAGGCAAACTTTTCAGTCGGGAAGATTAGGTGAGCAGTCAATGGAGTTGATTGCGCTATGCGTCGGTCCCAGGGCTATGCAGTTGCACCAGTAGACAAGGACATAAACAAAGCCAAGATGACATCCTCAGGCAGCAGTTGGGCTAATCACTGCGATCTTCGAAAGTAACCAGAATATATCCACCAACAGCACAGACTAAGATAATGCAACAAAGGAGGAATATTAGTGAAGAATTTGCACAGAAAACACGTAGAAGGCTGTAATTCGGAGGGAAACGTGAAATCCAGAATACGGTAGTTCAAAAATACGCAGCCACCGTGGGTACAGCCCAAGTAACTTACACTGGTGTTTAATTAATTAAATGTTTTGCGTATTGCATGCCTTCACAGAATTAAACTTGCGAGAGAAAGCTTTCATTGGGAATTGCAGCTACGCCTAACTCACATTTTATGGTACAACACCAACAGATGAGTTCAATATTATATAAAATTATATGTTTGCATAAAATTTCTATTTACCACGTTGACAATGCAATGGAGAATATCTGGTGGATATATTTTTTGGAGGACAGGCACTTCCCCTCCAAGAAAGCTTTTGATCTTATTGCTACTAATTGTGTTAGCAGAGCAACGGTGTACATTTAATTCATTAATCTATTGTTGCCGTTTGCTTAGTAAAGCTAACATTAAGACCGCGGGGTAATATTTTGGTTTTATACATGATATATCGTGCAAGTGTGCATAATTCGATCAAAGGAGATGTTAACCCATTTTAATTAAGGTACCTCAATATAATTCTGCTTTGCAGATGCGGAATATGCGACGGATTGTAAGTCAAACGTACTTGGTTGCGAAAACCTTCATCTTAGTCAGTGTGATTACAAATAGCATTGCTTTACAATGTAGACTGGCTTTTTCCTCAAGATCCACAATTTCCATTACAGTGCTCAGAAATTTGCTGCTCAGCTTACAGTTTAGTAAGTATCTATAGCACGTATTCTTGCTAATTGCAAAGTGTAATAACATGAATTCCATTGTGCGAATAATTTGCGATATTTGCGATATCACACATGTACCAGAGTTGTAAGCCTTGTAGTCGGGGCTGTGTTGTAGGCTTTGTAACTCACACGCCTATGAGCAGCATTTTGCGCATTCAACAACAGATACATTATGTCAAACACGTTGAAACAGCTAGGACTTTATTGCATACATCCATCTGGTTGATGATACAGAGTTTACGCATATTAGCATATATAATGATTTAATGCCTTAATTACTACTTGCACTGTGAATTAGACTAGCGTCGGTTCATGCACAAAAAATAGCATCATTCTCCTTACTACCTACTAAAAATCGGTAATCGCCCTAGCAGCTTAGTTGCCAACTCCATAGTTGGCGGCGTGCAGATGAACTCGTTGCTCTGGGGTCAAGCCCTGTTCTCTGTGCGTTCACAAGATTCATGATATTTGAGGATGAGGTGCACTATATCACAGCTAGGTATCGGTTGTGACAGTCTGACGCCATCACACATGGCTCAATGGCATATGTCGCTAATTAGTAAGAGCACAGTCATGTGTGCCAATCCTACAGAAGGCGGCGGTAGCACACTTATAACGAGTCTCAATGAGACGAAGCTGCCGTCTAGCGCTTTCTTGGATGTGTGTTGGCTGTCTGCTTGAAACTATCTGTGAAGAATTTGCTCCAAGAAATCATAACGATGAACATAGTTCGAGTTGTTGACAGAAGAACTTCGTAGCTACACTTCACCAAATCGAGGTCACGATTAAATCTCATGCATGATTCAAATCCCATTATATGTATCAGTACTTAACATTTAATAGTCGCTGAAACTGCGACTGATACATTTACGAATTTGTTTCATATTATCCAGCAAAAGGAAACTTGTATTATAATTTATGTTGCTCCTCACTAAGTTATGTCTCTCCATATATTTTTGAATTCATGGGTACCAACAAAATTTATTGAACGGAGTGTTCTCCTTATGCGAACCAATATCCGCATGCCTTGTCAGTCACGGTCCCAATGAAAAAATTGATCAAATTTCGCTTTGATGCAAATCGCGGTTCACATTTATATGGCGCATCGCAATTTATTTACCAAAGAAATGCTTTAAATAAGCTTCCAAGCAAAAAGTTAAGTAACTAATTTCAGAAATCACAGCGTAGCCGCATGTTGCGAATGCGCAATTGTCGTGCTTTATGTCCATTATGAGAACATACTCGGCAGTTTACTCCATTATTAATACAAACTACCTCAGAAGCCTAGGCAAATTCATCAATATAGCAAACTCTGAACAGTGATCTGTTTTTTTTTAAAAACCTCGAAGAACGAAGCCTGATGTAGCACCTCGCACTGATTATCCCCAGGGACATGCTGTATAAATTTCGGCAAATGGAACACCTCCGGTAACATACCAATAGTACACGTGTGCACTAATGTTAAGCTGGGTAATTAGAAGATAACAGTCGGTCACATCACTCAGTTTTTTAAAAGGAAGCAGTGTTTTTGGTTTAGAAGCTTTTGCTTCGTTTGCACCTTAAAAGACAACCAGGACAATCAGCAGCAGTAACCGTGATTAATTTGAACAGTACTCACACATGTTAAGTTGAACAATCCGTGGATGTATGAATTTCGATGAAATTCGCATTCTGCAGATGGGACATATTTTGTTGGCACCTAACTCGTTTGTAACTGCGGAAACTCACCCTTAACCACAACAAAGATACGCATAACACGGAGACTGAAGCAAAGCTAACAGATGCTTTGTACCATAGAACATATTGAGTACTCGTTTTAATAATTTTGATGCTTCATTGTACCTAATTGGATCAATGCATGAGGTTTGCTTATTCACTTATGACAATATTGAATCGAATTCCATAGGTTATTCTAACAAGAAAACAACTCATGCAAATTGGTTGTATTTGTCTACTTTATTTCCACACATGCTAAAGCCAAAAATACTAACCTCCTCAATTATCAGATTCGACTGAAGAGTTAGAGCGTGAGTTAAATCAAATGACCCTTTAATATACGCCCACTGGATCTCAAATTTACCAGTTACTTTTGTAGTTCATGCTACATTATTTCACAAATATCCCTTTGTTCCACACAGTTATCGTGAAGATTGCGAAACTACTGAACTACGGTAAGCAAACCACAAGCAAAAAGTAGAAAATCACAGTTTATCTTTAATTTCCTCTGTTTAAATTATTGCTCCTTAATTTAATTTAAATAAAAATGTTGCTCGATATAATTGCCCTGTTGAGCCATAGGTGTTGCATAGGTACGCTTTAGTTTTGAACTATGAACAATGCAAAGGTACCATGCCATTCAGTGGTCTGATTGTGGATTTAATAATGTTTTACACCATGCATGAGACTTGTGCTGGGTATGTTTAGCTGATTCCATAATGTTATGTTCCAATGAGTACTGAGTACTGGTTCGAAGCAGCGAGTAGAGCTTTCTCTGTGTAGCTGCATCTTTCGTCGTTCTTGGACATTTACGCCTTATTTTTGGGTTCTGCTCTCTATATTTTTCTGCAAAGTCTTTGTCTAGGAGCTTCTTAAATTCGGACACTGAGATTGCCTCTACTATGTGATGCAGCAAGTTGTTCCAGATATTCACCACTCTGCGTTTAAAATAGAGTTGGTTAGCGACCCGCTTCAACTTCGGTACAATAAGTTTATACCGCTGTCCTCTTGTGCAGCTTGATATGCGCAGAAAAAGCAGTTGTCTCAACATGGGGTAATCACTCAGATGTAATATCCGGTGCGTGATGATGAGGTCAGTCCTCAGCCGACGGTATGCAAGGGTGTACAGCCCTAGTTTCTTATATCGGTCTTCATATGGCATACCTCGTAAGTTGGGAATCACCCTGGTGGCTACATACTGCACCCGCTCAAGCTTTTCTACCTCTCCCAGCGTGATGGGACAATACGCGGGAGAGCCGTATTCTAGCATTGGTCGTAGTATCGAGACGAAGAGGCGAGTAGCAATCTCTTCGGACCAAGTGCTGAAGCTGCGCCTGAGCGCCCAAAGCATCTGAAGGCTGTTTTGGTACAGCCTATTCGTGTTGTCAATGGACTTTAGGTCGCAGCGTGAGAGCACACCGAGGTCGCGCACGAAAGGCGCGGGATGCAGCGGTTGACCAGCCACTGTGTACGTTCGGCTGTGCTCACACTTACCCAACCTCATAAATTGCGACTTAGCAGGGTTGATCGGGAGGTTAACCTCTGCAGACCATGTCGAGAGGCTGTTGAGATCCTGCTGAAGTAAATCACAATCATTGAGTGTGCGGATTACTCTCCACATCTTCAAGTCGGTGACCAGGTGAATGCTTTGAATCCTCTGACATGGACAGTAGAAGCGTTGCGTTGATTTTGTGGCCTCAAAAGACATCCACGCCGCATAGGGTTTTCAGTCAAGAAAATTATAGTATTTCCTAGAATTTAGTAAGTAATGACTCATTATCTATTTTTCAGTCGCGAAAGGTGTTTCACATCCTTTACTAGGTTAGCTATAGCAGAAGAACTGCTAGGTTAATCAAGGATTTAATTAATGTAGCTGCATTTTCAGCTCAAGATAACCAAAGTAGTATCAGATTAAAACACATGTTCAAAATGTGAAGACGATTAGTTTACTAGTTGCAGTCTAATCCAGATTTAACTCAAGCCTGGTGGGTTAATGTTAAGTGTTTCAGCTCATAAAGCCAGAAATAAACTGAACAAGTACTTGCTTTTAAGGCAAATCATTGTAAGCTATAGGTTCGAGCAATTAAAGCAAAAGATTTAGAAGCATTAGACTGAAGTGCCGTGCAACTATTCTTCCGCAGTTTGTTGAAGCAGAAATGAAAACGATTATTATGCTGATAAGTTGGTTAGTATGATCCCTTTGTGACTAACAAAACAACTTCCAGCGTATAAAGGATAGTGTCATATGGTAACTGCTAAAGCTGGTAAGTTGAATACTTATCCATTTTTACATGGCTCCCGTTGAGACTAAGAGCAATAAATCGTCGCGAGCTATATTCCCATAATTCAAAGTAAGCGCTTTTAATGTACCTCTGCTTTTACACCGCATTATAACAGCGGGGTAACTGCAGTTATTACGTTTCGACCACAAGCAAGATAGTTTTTAAATATTTCTGCATAATTCTCGCATATATTACCCTAGTAACATTCCATTGGTTTTGGATACCAGCTATTACTCAGAATACATTTATTCACCTTATTTTCAGATACGGAAATGACCACGGAATGTGAGCAAAGTGTTTGCGAATTTCCCAAAACGACAAACTAATTTTTGCCATCCTCGGAAGTTTCTCAAACTAACCTACCTTGTTTTATTTGTGCCATTTCTCTCTAATTTCTTAGTCATCACCCGGCTTGTAGTCGGATTCAAATACGGTAAGTGATCAGATCGCATACATACACTATAGCTCTCTTCGTAGCAGGGACAGGTAATCCCTAATTTTTATTCTTACGGAATTTCGCTAGTCTTAAATGGCACTGCAAACGGCGGTTACGCTTTGCATTTGGCGGCTGAAATGATTTAGACTGCATGATGTACTGCGATTAGAGGATACAAAAGCAACTATTAGGTAATATCTTGATAAAATATGTGTGTCGACCAATTTAAATCAGTATTGATTAAGCAGATTTTTCTATAGTTCACTTGGTTCTCTTTTCACCCATCGTTTTGACCACTTTGTTGAACTGCTGTCAGGGAATGTAGATAAAAAATAACACAGCTTCCAGAAAATATGGAAAACTGGGACAACAAGTTGACAATTTTATGTTTTTACTTGTGCAATAAATTTTTGAATGTTCTATTACTCAAATATATAAACTGCTTAATAAGTAACGAGTCTCAGTTGCCTGGTTTAACCTACTGCGTTGCACTTGTGTGCAAAATATTTTGCAGACTTGAATGTGCTGCGTTTCCGTTATGCAAATGACACAATACTCTAAGTAGCCAAGTGGACAAAGGAAGCTCTGTTTTGACGCGTAAACGAAACTTGAAAAGCTGTCCACGAATCTAGTATTTATACTTTGAACCAACTAATGGGGTATTGATAAGGTCAGTTTTGTCCCGTTTACCAACTGCAGGAAAAGTTGAAGAAACACTAAGCTTGAGTTTGCGATTGTGCCTACCTTGGTGATTACTTATCAGAATAGCTTTTTAAAGCAGCAGTGTTGGTCGTGTAATTAAGCTCACAAATATATTGCATCCATAATCAAAGGGCACTCATGTAGCCCTCGTTGTATGGCGTTACACTTGGCGCCAACGAGAAACCGTGGACGGTACACAAACTGGTTAAAAAAATTGTTCATTTGCATGGAGCTAATCAATGACTGCGATTCTTATTAATCATTTTGTAGTATTTCACAAAATTTCTTGCAATATTAGGGAGGAAGATTGTGTCATTTCGGTCGCTAGTTTGTTGAACGCGAAATAAATATAGTTACATAAAACCAGGATATCACAGCTATGTGCTTGTATATAACAATTAAAATGTTATGTTTGACAAATCCCTTACAAAAACTATGGTGAAAAAATCATTGTCAATAAAAGTAGATCTGTAATGCTGGACCCACCACGGAGTTTGCTGCAATGCCAACACAAACTTTCCGCCTGGAGTTTTAGGAGGATCTATTGAGTGGATCATTCGTTCTACATTATTGCAGTTAATTGATCCAATCTAGTTATAAAACTTAATGTATGGGTGTCAGCAGAGCACAAAGTGTCCTTTTGAATTGCAGTAAGGTAACGGCGTTATTTACTTAGAAGAGAAATGTATCGTCGAAATTCCAATCAGCCTTATGTTTGGTCAGCTTGAATTGATAGATCCATAAGGGCTTGCGTTGTCTGAGTTTCAACTTAGATGACAAGGGTGATTGGAGTATTTTGGGTTGCTATGCCTCATGATGAGTTTGTCTGGCGAACGCCGAAAGCGTTTGATGTGAGCACTGAATCTTAACCTAGGTTGATATGACAGATTGGAAATACAACTACCATAATTTTAAGATTGCGTGGGATATTCACAAACGCAGTGAAGTAGAGCTAACGCCAGCGGTGCTAAACATAAATTGTGAGTTCTATATGTTGTAGAAGTGTAGGGTTAATGCTTTTTGAAAAATTGATTATGAATTTGCAGAGCCACCATCGCAGAAGGCCAAAGAAGCCACTTATTTTCTTAGATGTGCTTTCATTTTGACTCAAAAATCTAAGGTGTTTTCTCGCACTTTCACTCTGGGATCATTTTCATAGAAAGCATAACGCATACTTTGTTTCGCGTAATTTAATCTCTTGGATTTTGGATGCCGTATGCCCAGAATATTTACTTGGTCGCGTTCCTGGCTTGCCTCATGCGAGCTGTGTGACATTCCGTCGCAGCGATAACAGACCATATCTTTAGGTCCTCAGTGTAAAGTAGGAAATAGGAGGACTATTCCATCGCGTGATCTTTGAAAAAGAACAGAACGAGGCAGGTGACGAGCGTCCAGCCCTGATTTAGGACGCGCAGGATTTCGAGTTTGTAAGACAGCGTGCTACTAACTGTCAAATTCAGATGACACTTAATGAGAACGTTTTTCCAACCCAGCATGAGATCGCTGATCATATAATTTGAAAGCTTATAAAGTAAAAATAAATGTGACAAATGGCCAGGTGCTCAAGAAAAATTCAGCTAGATGAACGAAATAAAGATAACAGCTGCAATAACCATACTTAAGTTAAGAGTAACCATTTAATAAGTTACTCTGTTTAATTACCAATAAGACAACGTCTCTTTGATCTAGCACGTGTTTCACAGCATGAACACATAATCTACCGGGCAATGGACAGTGCCCACATAATAATTATGGTATACTCTTTATCTCCTGCAATACACTCATGCGCTAAAACTGGTAAAATTTTGGCCAGGAGAATCGTCTGCTTAAAGGAATATTTCTATATCAAATAAGGTGCCTTTGCAGCTTTCGCTACACAGCATTCCATATTGGTCATAAATGTTGAAAGCTTATTCTTATATGCATACGTCTAACACGGCTTGTGGTCAAGGGGCTTTAGCAAATCAACATTTTCAGTGGAATGGAAAACTAAAGGCTTGTACAACGCGGCATGGAGGAAATTAAATCATTAAACAATGGTGTGATAATACGACGGATAGAGTGCGTATGTGTGGCAAGAAGTTATGTGGTCATTCCAAGAATATGGTGTACGTTTTCGGTGCAAACGGAATCTAAATGCAAATCAGATGAGTTATAACTCTACAGAAATCTGCCATATTTCATACGGGACTGCTGCATCCACCCAAGCTTATGACGGTTTTTCTACTATTTCATTCAGGGCAATAAATGGATCCTATAGTGTTAACGGCCTCATCTCCTTGATGCTAGTTCATTAAATTAAGGTTAATGTACGTGTGGCTATTCAATTCTCGAATACTTGTGGCTTCCATGTTTGACCCTACTGTCATTATTTATGGATCATATTTTTGGATGGATTATATGTCAATCTTCGAATCCTCTATCTTCAGTGTATTATCCACTAGTTCAACGGATAAAATTTACATCAAACCAAAGTGTCAGACAGGAAAAATATGTTATGAATACTGACTATCATTCACCTGGATAAACACAAGCAGTGTTGCAATGGCGCACCCATTTTCATCTAACACGCTTCTTTACGTAAATGACTTCTCAGAGAAAGTTTTAAGCAAGTTTTGTAAAAATCCTGAAATATGAACTTAGTTTCTTATCGTAAGTTGCACGCATAAGTGAAACCGGCAGGTATTTTTGAGCGTTACTTGGCAAGTTCAACGTACAATTCTGATGCACCTAGGTGCCGCTAGCTCCGCTTTTCATTCAACTGATGAACTACCCTAGAAATAATAATTTTGTTCGTGTCCGAAAGCTGATTAACAGTCAGAAGCTGACTCGAGATCACTGGCGTTTTCGGTAGTTAAACATAGAAAGAAAAGTATCATTTACAAACTGCAATCAATTATCATGAACTGGTCCAAGCAGAATATTATTATTATTATTCTGTGGTAATTAGATGCACACCTCCACCATTTACGGATTCTGTTTTTTATTCCTTGATCAAAAGAAAAAATCATTGGATTTTGAACTTAAGTGATGCGATAAGAATATGAATTACGTTACATCAAATTTAAAACAGTGAGATTATTATTATTATTGTTATTGTTATTATTATTGTTATTATTATCATTGTTATTGTTATTATTGGTGGTAATTTGTAGTCTAAGGTGAGGTCGAGAAACTGGATTCTATGAGCAAACCAAGCCAGTATATAAAGATATGTCAAACAAGAGCTCAACATTTCGGTACATTTTCTAGCATCAAACTTGTATTGTTACACAAGTGGGCAACGAATCGACAGTTAATATTTGTCAGCCTGCAGATAAAAGCAAGTTTTAGGATGTGGGGTTATCTGGCATTTTAGGCTTTCTGGCTCTTAGAGGGTATTTAAGTTGGTATCCAGCTACACACATTTACGGTGCCCGTTTATGAATCAGTTATTAACTTTCCCAGCAGTGCTTTTCTGGGCATGTGGACGACTATCTGATTTGGAAACTGGCTGCGAAGAACCTCATTTAATTACATCAAAAATCCCCTACTCACGAGTACATTCAAGATGCTTTGTGGATTTACGGCACTGGTAAAGGAAATTCTCACAAAGATGGCCAAGCCCTCTCGCCTGCCCTTACAATAACCTGTATGGACGTCAGTTATGTATTTCGAAGATTTCGTTTTACCCCTTTTTGCGCTGTCGACAAGTGGCGAGTATTCCACTAAATACAAACAGGTTCAAACACCTCTCGTTTATCTAGTGACTGGTGTATATACGATTGACAGTAGCACAAGCGAAGACTTTCGCTTCGTGCATGGCTTCCGCGATTCCATTCCACTGAAGTTCAGTGTCATTTGGGTTAGGGAATCTAAGTTCGGTACATAAGGCAAATTGGCAAGCTTGCTTGATCGAAGCTTGGGAAAGTTATCGGTTGCCAATAGCGAAGCACGCTATGCCCGCTTCCCGTTAACGTTCGTTGAAAATGACATAGTATGAAGCATGATCAGAGTCGACGCATGAAGTCTGGAGCAAACAACAGTCTAGCATGGAACCACGCCACCTGTAACCTAGAAAAGGTATATATAGAAGTTCATCCCCCGCTAGCCATAGGTTGACGCCAGATGGCAGTTCGGCACCATCTGTGTCTAAAAGTGGTTTTATACTAAAACAGCTGCTGCTCCGCGCACATTTTGACAGACTCTTGCCGTTTTCTGTACGTTTGTCTAATGAATATCGCACAGGAGCTACTTATGCTTTTAGATTCCCTGCAAGCTAGCAACACTACCTAGCAGCGTGTTCATTTCGTGGTAGAAGGATTCCTTGGTCGGTTGGATGAACCAAAGATGACTCAACCAAGGAGCTAAACAAAATATCCACCCTTGGCTTGACCAATGGTTGCCGCAGCAGCGTACCCGGGTGTAAAATGTTCAACAGCAATAGGACAAGTTGGCCGCAGTCAGATCGAAAACCCCATGAAGAACATTTACCCTCGTTTCGGACACGCAAAACACATCAGTTCCCGAGTAGTTCAGCGTTCGTGCGAGTGCACGCTTTCGAGCAATTTATTCAATAGAGCGATGGTTGAAAGTTGCCAGAAAAAGGATACAGCCTGAAGCAGGTATAAATCAGGTGTGGCCTGCCTAAAGCACTGCAATCCTATGACGAATTTCGAGTTTATTTCACCTCATCAAATAGCGAAAGTAGGCAATGAAGTAGGGAGCATTGTGACTACTACCCCCAAGCAACGCTTGGCACCGTGAATTTTTAATGGGCCGTGGACAATAAGTGCAGGGAGATAGTTTTAAGCAATAGAACTAAGGTGAATTTTGCGACTGCTGTCAATTAAGCTGGGAATTATGAAAACAGTGTTAGTAATGGTGGCCTGAAGCGGAGTTAGAGTAAAAGTTGAAGAGGAAAAAAGAAAAGTGCCAGTAGTAGCAAGATTTTATTTATGCACCGGTTGAGTGCAAGGGATATGGCGATGGTTTGCACACTGAACGACCGCAGACGTATTATGTTTGAAGAAATAGTCACTGTAGTATTTTGGCTGAGTAAATGACAATGCGCACTGGCATATACGGAAAACCATCGGTGCAAGAAATATTGACATTTACTTTAAACCTATCAGCAAGATAGCAACAAGTTTAATTGTTAATATATTAGTGTAAAGACACCAACCAAAGTTCAAACACCAAACAGAAAAATAAGGAACGCTTTAGAAAAACAAATTAAATTAGACAAATTGGTAACTGCAAACCAAACGTTATAAAGAAACAAAAAGAAAAGCAAAAAAGGCCAGAGAAGTACATTTAAATAAAAATAAGACATAATCCAGAGATCGAGAGGCAAAACGATCAGGGAATAAAGAATAAATCACATAGATGGAATTTGTCTGCATTCTTGATTTTCGATGAAATGTGACTGATTTTGGACAAGCCATCATTGCGCCAAACCAGTTAAAATATTGGTGTAAAAGGAAAGAAATAACAGATTAAAAAATCTGACAAAATATTCACTAAAATTATGCCAATTACAAACAAATTGTATTCGTTATGCATTTGGTCTACCGATACTCATGCTGCTGCACTTGCTCCACAAATGTCAGACGCGACAACGACCGTGGACTGTGAGTTCATCCATTTCAACTACGTATGTCCTGCCTTTTCGACTCGCTGGCATATCAATTGCAACTTATCATTTATCCGCTGGTCATTTTCGTTTCCACAGACGTCATCCAGTTTGTCAAGGGAATGAACATAGGTGAGTATTGCGACGCAGACTAAAAGTTTGCTCTGTTGCGTTTCCGCACGTTGAACTACATTTTGTTTGTTTATCCGCCATATACATGAGAATCTAAAGCGAAGCATCTCCAGATTCTATTAGGGTGTTGCCATTGCATCGATTCCGTCAATTTCGCGTCCGATGCCCCGAATTGGCGTTTGGCTTTTGCCATCTGAAGAAACGTGTTGTATCTTAATCGGCACAGGTGTGGTCGTTGAGCTGAGCATTTCCATTGCCGGCATGGCATTATCTGTACGAGGCCATATATTTGTGGATATAAAATTTACGTATTGTGGAATACCGTGGCATAAATAGACTGCAAAATAAACACGATATTTCGTGCAAGTATTCGATTTTAGCAAGTGAAGAAATTTATTTAATCCTATTTAATTGTGATTGGGTAAAAAGCAACGATAACAATTGAGCTGCGGATAAGGTGCGAATTATCGTGATACGTAAACCGAAGTGTTCTTGAAACGGGGAAGAAAATGCACTGTATCGGTTTGTTAATCATATTTCGATCTATTGCATGTAGCAATCGTTGAAACTCGTTTCATGCAACCTGTTCTCATTAGCGTGTAAACCCACCACGTATTCGCAACATTTTCAGATACGAATGTGTCCTTCGATTGTGAGTCCATCTCTCGGACTTGTGAAATTCCTTTAATGAATCAACGCAAGTGTACACCAGTGTGTTAAATATTCACTTGTGCCACCGTTGCCCTTTGCTTATCTTCCTTTCTCAGTGGTCATCAAATTGATTGGTGCAATGAATCTCGGTGAGTGATATATGCACCAATAACAACATGACGCAATGTGGCATTCTGGGTTACGTAAACATCTGTTCATATTCTGTGTCGCATTATTCTAGTGCATTTTCTGTGTGCGGATTTGCCAGAACTCCCGCAGTTGGTGCGAGCGTTGCGATTTATGAAAAGCTGCGTGCTTCTTCAGAGACTTGCAAGGAAGAAGTCTTACACAGAGCACAATCCGAAACAAGTCGCTTCAAGCCATATTTCACTTCGCGTGCAACATCTCGCCAGTTTTCGGCACTTTAAATACCATGCATGAAAGCATTGTTGTCGGTAGCAAAATTAGCGCAACTGCCGGAATGGGAATCAGGAAGCATGAATGGCATAGATTATAACATCATGATAAAGGAGAGTGCATAAACACTGAAAAGCATTAAGTTGCGGGAGAGGTTCATTGGGGTTTGCATATTGTTGAAAAATCAGATCTGGAAACCAATCTGGTGACCGAGACGCAGCGTTTTCTATTGATCAAAACCGGCTTTCATAGAGACTGTTATTTGATTTAGAATATATTGAAATTTACGGAAATAATCTCCCAAACTATAGCATTTTTAGATATTAAATATGAGCTGGTGTTATCCTGTTCTTTATAGTCTAGGGTTCACTCGATAAATTATTAAGGGAAACCAAAATTTACTAATTGGAGAGAACAGTGATTTTCCGTGTAAAACTATCGCACGAATAAACGTCCATGTCATATTGCGGCGCATTATTCCTTGCTGCGACCTGGAATTATCGTGCGCATGCATGGTAATTGAGGCAGCTACGATTCCGCAAGCTAAATATATGTGACTGATAACCAATATCAGTGTGATTACAATGCTGTGTGTGGTTAGAATCATCAGTGTGACTGAGGAATCATGAACGCATATCATGTGGGAACACGGATGATATACGCAAAGCCTGTGTTTGCAAATTTCATCGTAATGCGCGAGTGCAGATTTGGCGAAAATTCGATTCTTGTAATACTTCTCGTCAAGCAGTTTCTTGTCATCCACCATTCTCGTTTGTTTTGTCGGTTTAGTGACCCATCAGTACGTGTTGACTACATTAGCTTCTCCGTTAAAATACATGCAAGGGACCAGGATTGACTGTGGAAAAGAGACGAAAGTATGGGTGCTATATACTCGCCATTGTATCTGTTGCAGACGGCTTGGCGTGAAGTATGTAATCTGTGCTCATCAAATACAGACGGTGTCCACTAGGTGGAACCAATGTGATTGTTGCGACACAAGCAGAATATTGCGGAAATTTGACGCTCCACATTACGTTACAGGTTGTCTTGTAAAAACCACTTGCCAAAATGTTTCGTTCTAACTTGCTGTTTGTTCAGGTTGTGTGCCATCTTATATTAAAAGGGAAACAATAATTCATGTTGCGTTTTCCTCAGCGGAAAGGGTACAATTGCTCAAACAATCCGTCGGGAATTGACTAACCCTTGCTTCATTTCCCAAGTTAACTTCAATATATAAAACACGTTTGACTGCCAGTTTGCACGTACAAATACCACTCACCTAGTATTCGCACTAAAGTTCAATAGTTGACGAACAAATCACTATACTAGGTGCAAATTCCAATCTATGCATTAGTTCGGCGCTTACGTTTGCGCATCCTGCGGAGAATAACGATTCACTCGTGCAGCTAATTTGTCAACGTCCATTGATTGTTTGGCATCATGATCACATTTGTGCAATGAATTATTGCGCCACAACTGTACCATGTGCGGAAGCAAAATAAGTACACGTTTGAAAGACGGATCATTTCATTCGTTAAATGTATGCTATCTCCAACCAAATTGTATTCGTCATGTATGTGGTCCACCGATATTCATCTTGCCGCATTTGCCTCACATATATCAGACGCGACAACGACCGTGGACTGTGAGTTCATCCATTTCAACTGCGTCTGTCCTGCCTTTTCGACTCTCTGGCATATCAATTGCAACTCATCATTTATCCGCTGGTCATTTTCGCATCCACAGTCGTCATCCGGTTTGTCAAGGGAATGAACATTGGTGAGTACTGCAAGGCCGACACAGTAGATTGTTTGAATCACAAATGTGATTTCATGCATATACCTTGAGGCGATACAGTGCAACGTTTTATTTGTAATCTGCAGGTCGTACACTAAACACGCAGCACCGAGACTACCTAAGCGACTTGGACAACTTTCATGTCGCATGTTGTGATTTGGACTGACATGGTGAATAAATGTATCAAAATGTTTATGCCACTGTTTAGATCGTTGAAATATGTTTCGTTACGGTGCAAGTTGCATGTGTTATCTTCGATTCACTTGCTTAGAAACCCGTCATGCTTCATGCTAAAATTTGCAGATACGAAAGTGGCCTTCGATTGTGAGTCATTCCGTTAAATTTCGCCCATGTAACAGTGCACGTGAACACCAGTGTGTTAGATATTCACATACGACACCGTTGCCTTCTGCTTATTTTCCTTTCTCAGTGATTATCAAACTGATTGGCTCGATGAAGCTTGGTGAGTGATACATGCACCCATAACAACAAGGCGCAATGTTACCTAATGCTTTCATCATCTTCTGTATCGCATTGTGCATCACACTTGCCCTGCATTAGTGCACAAATAGGTTAGAATTTTGGCATCAATTTAATTTGTGTGGATATGACGAAATAGGTAAGTATGATTTGGGATACACGAAACGAGTCAAGTTCCGGCGGCGTTCCTACCAGCCATACTGTCGCCAAATTCAAATGGCGGCTACTCAGTTAGGTGTTCAGGTTTACACTCTAGATGTTCAGTAGTGCTGATTGGATACTTGGGAATCTGAAACACAACATTAGATAATTTTGCAGAAAAAGATATTATTCGCTAACATTCCTAGCATCCTTATTCTCAAGTTGTATGTGCAGAAAAAGATTTAGCAGAGAAAGGTGTTATTCACTAAATTTCCTAGCATTATTTATCTCAACTATTGTGTGCTTTGGCCAAACCCTTTGTATATATTTTCGCCCTCCGTTGCGGTTCACATGATTGAGGAGCTCATGAATTCCCTAGGTGTTTTTGCGACGCTCGCTTGACTCTCGTATATTGTATTAAATATTTCACGACCTCGGATTGTTGGGACTTGCATATCGTCGAGATGGTGCTGGAGATGCTGAGATATTGGCTCAGCCATTCTGCTGGCGGCTATCATCATCGATCTGCGTTGTATGATATCTGGACCAGGTGAACTCTTACAACCAGTGACATCAGTGGCCACAACCCATCCGCAGCTCTGAAGACGCCGTGTCTATATCCTGGCGTTGATGTAATATTGTTTCTAATGATGGCAGATAGCGATGCCTTCTGCGAAATGCAAACAAACTGGTATTTAAGAGCATTCGATTCTCACGATGCCTACGATGCCTAAGAATGTTGTGTGGAAGATGGATACCAAGTTGTAATTGACGAATGGCTTTTAACAAGGATCTAAAATAGGCTAAGACTAGAGCCGAACTACCCCACCAAATCATGTTGGCGTTTCAATTAATCTCCGCCCCACAGTTTGACACGATTGCGTTGTACATTTATGTAGTCGATCCAGTTTCCGACGTGTGAATGTTAGCGCTGTGCTTTCCAAAGATATTCTCTCATGGTCATTGGTTTCCGCGTTCCGCTTCTAAGAAGGAATACTTGTTGAGCTAATGACCTTAGACTTCGTTTCCTTCGTGATTAAAATTTGATACTGAGGAACATTACCCAAGCGACACCGTTGGGTAAAATGTTGCAACGGGTTAATATGCGGACCTCGTCGATTTCGATGTTTGAATGTTCAGCGTAAAGAGACGAAGCGGAAAAACAGTGTTGCACGCGCACTGCGACCCAGTGGACACTCACTGTCACCATCTCGACAAAACTTCCTCATTTGTAAAGACGACGTCCAAAATTGTCTGCTTGTTCCCTTTTGCATCCGCATGGGTTGTGGAGTTCTAGTGCTGCGACGAATTCTTGTATTTCGACCTTAAACTGCTCTCCATTTGAAACCGGAACATCAAGTGTGTGCAAACATAATTTCCTAACAACCCAAACGTGTGAATTAGGCTGCGCCAATACTGCTATGTTGCAGAAGATAGGCGGGTATACATTTCCGTAGTCGACACGGGAGCGCGGTAGGCAAGCGCCAATTAATATGTATCACCGCATCTTGGCTGCGAACGGCAACACAGTGAGTCCCATTCTTGGGGCTTCGTTTAATCAAAGACTTGGCAATGCAGATCAATGCGGAAGTAAAACCTTACGTCACCTTCGCTACTAGGTCGTTCGTTACGTAGGATAGACATGCTAGGTGGAGAGATATTCGCCTGCGTGATTTCATCATTCAGGCAAGCATCAGTTATTACAATCAGGTCCATAGACAACGTGGTTTGGAGAAATTACATCTCTGACAATTTGTTAAAGAGGCGCTGAGCATTAGTGGATATAGAGGAGAGTGCTTCGCAGATTGAAGTGTATATTATGGTGCAGATGTCAATTCCCATGTTTAACCGACCCTTGTAAACTCGGCATCTAATTGCTAATTTGTGTAATCCTGACATTAAGCTTGTAGCCGCTTCATATTTGCTAGTAAAGTGGTCAGATGATGAAGTTCTAGCGGATGTTGCCTCAACGTACTGGAGTCACTGTCAGACGCCGGGGACTTTCCTCTCTCTCGGTACTCTGCAAGTATAAGTCATGATGAAAGCTTGACGCGCTGCTTTAAATTACTAATTTGTTGCGACAGACTGCTTGCCACATCTCTTCGTCCTCACTGTTATGGAATGCGAGGGTTGAGATGTTGACAGCAGCAGAATGGAAGCAATGTTCCATGTTCAGTCTCTCTGAGTCGTGGCCTAAAAACCGCTAAAGAATATTAAACACTCAGTCCGGGATTCATACACAGTTGCTTCGTTTCATAACTTGAATCGGTTATATGCAACAATAAATGAGTACCTGTATTTACATGACAAAGCCCTTCTAGTAATATTAGATGGACAAATGCACAGCTGCCTAACAACTCACTTTGATGGGTGCAAATTAGAATGTGCGCGATAGCTTTAGGCTTGATATACGCACACCATCCGGTGAATAATGTACAACTTACCAAAACAGAATTTGTCCCCGTTTATTGCATCTCCATGCATCATGGTCACTTTCATGCTATAAATTAGTGCACCGCCTCAGTTCTATGAGTCCGAACAAAATGGTACACGTGGGGTAAATTGCTCAGATTATTCTCTAAATTCTGCTTTTTCCAACAAAATTGGATTCTTCCTGCATTGTTTCACCGATACTCATCCTGTCGTACTTGCTGTACAAATGTCAGACACGACAACGACCGTGGACTGTGAGTTCATGCATTTCAACTGCGTCTGTCCTGCCTTTTCGACTCACTGTCATATCAATTGCAAAGCATCAATTATCCGCTGGTCATTTTCGTTTCCACAGTGGTCATCCGGATTGTCAACGGACTGAACATAGGTGAGTAGTGCGACACAGACGCACAGTATGCTCGGTGGCGTGTCCACACGTTGCATTATACACGGGAAGTTTGTCAGCCGAGAACACCATACGGCGAAATTATGTAGCACAAGATTCTAGTGGAACAGTGACTGCTGCACCTATTCTGTCAATTGTGCATTCTATTACCAGAATTACCTCGTTATATTTTTGTGTGTGCATTGGAGCAATGGTTTATTACGGGTAAAATATCATCGCTTACAAATCCCGTGTGATGGATATTATTGCAAAAATCAATTGCATATTAACTTGATAGCTTTGTGGTGGACTCACCATAGACCTATTTGGAATAGCGGAGATGTTCGCGTGTTAAACGTATACTTCCGTTAATCCATTGGTGAGGCGTTTGACAAGACACCTTTTGATTGCGTTTTGTAGCCTCTGGCTAACAAGTCAAAAAATGAAATGTAAATGAGACAATGCGTCGTCAACACGTTTTTTGAATTTCGCTAGATTGGGAGCAGAGACGACATAATTAAGGAGGGCATTCCAAGGCTCACACACGCCGAATTTTCTACGGCATTCAAGCTGTCTTTGCTGGATTGTCAGTTTCAGAAGGTGACCTCTTAGTTTAATGTTGTGGTTCAATTCCAGCAGCGGACGGCAAATGTGGTTTGGGTTCTTCGGAATCTGGCAAAGCATTATGAGATCCCCCGGCAAAAGCCGATAGCGACTGCTGTACATTCCTAGAGATTTCAGTCTAAGCTGATAAGTTAGATGAAAGAGGCCTCTGACATTCTTGGTTGCCCGTCGTTGAGGATTGTCGAGAGCAACGAGATCCTGTTTCTGCCACGGCTGCCACGCCTGAATAGCATATTCCACGTGTGGTCGCACGTAAGCATAAAACCTTTGGGGAAAGATTGAGGGTTCAAACCGACCGAAGGCTCTGCGAAGAAGGTCGAGGTGTGGATTTCCGGTCCTCGTCGCCTTCTCTGCTTGCTTTGAACACCCGAGATCTTCCTGTACCAATACACCCAGGTCACGCTCTTGATAAACTTTCGCCAAGGTGTGGTCTCCAATTTTGTAGGCGCTCACCAACTGGTGACGCAGATGCATCACTTTGCACTCAGCCATGTTCAATTGAAGCTTGTTCCTCTTTGACCATTCGTAAATGCAATCTATGTCATGTTGGAGCAGATCCTGATCTGGCTGTTACTAATCACCGGCCATATCTTGACGTCATTGGCGAAAGGCAGGAAATTTGAGGAGGTGGCTCTTGCCAGGTCGTTGATAAACACCAGGAATAAACGCGGTCCCAGTCTTGAGCCTTGTGGGACACCACATTCCACCTCACTTGGGTTAGAAAGTGATCCCCTAACACGTACTTGAAGCTTTCGTTGGTAAAGGAAGTTGTTAATCCAACCAAGTACAGGATCTCCGGTTCCGTATCTTTGTAGTCTTTGCAGTAGGATGCGGTGATCAAGGCGGTCGAAAGCTTTGGAGAGGTCCAGATAGATGACGTCGACTCCGACCCCATTATCAGCCACTTCCGTCTTACTACATCGTGCAATAAGTAGGCTGGTGGTGCATGACCGGTGTCGACGGAAGCCATGCTGTTCCGGTACCACGATGTTGCATTTTTCCAGGTAGTACATTAAAGCCTCAGCGACGACTGCTTCCATCACCTTCGCGAGCACAGGGAGGAGAGTCACTTGACGATAGTTTGCAGAATCGAAACGGCTACCGCCTTTAAAAATAGGGGTGATAATGTCACACTTTCACATAGTGGGGAGTTATTGTTTATCAAAGCACCTTTGAAAGAAATGTGACAGTGGTTCAGCTAGCTTGGTGGCCGTAGCCTTCAGTACCTTCGGGCGGATGTTGTCTGCTCCTGGAGAACTATGCTGGCGCAGTGAGAGTAACTTCCTTAGCACAAATGATGGGTTAAAAATTGCATGTGTAAACAGTGGAGTCGGTAATGTGCATGATATTATGGGAAAGGTAGATGCTGCGGGATCAAAAATTGGGGCGTATTGCAGCCGCAGATCATTAGCTGCTTCTTCAGCGCTTTGTACTCTGCCACCTGTCGTAAATAGTGGGGGCATTCCATGCTTCACTTTATGAAGCTTATTGACATGCTTGTATAGCAGATTGTTGTTTGCCATGAACTTTTTGGCTAGGCACTGTTGATAAGTTACTTTGTCCTCACGGACAAGTGCAGTGCAATGGTTGCGATGGGTCAGGAAATTTCCCCAAGTCTCTGAGTCGGGGTTAATCTTGTAGGCACGCCATGCTGCATCCCTTATCGCCAGGCATTTTCGAGTCCTACTCCTTATAATTGAAGGCATTTTCGCGGGATGATGTCACTGAGTTCAGTAACGAACTCTTCCCAATCGTTTTCAAGGGGACTTTTGTTTCAGAATTCCCAAGCAGCTGCGTCGGCGAGTTTTTTCAATACGTGGTAGCGTGTGATTGTATGAGTTAGTTCCGAGTGTTCAGATGGATACTCTGCATAATACACATAATCAACGGTTATTGCTACATGGTCACTGAGACCTAATGGATTATCCATTAATAACTTGTCAATCATGAGCTCTTTATTTTTTGAACACAAGGTCCAATATGGACAGTTTGTTTGCTGTCCTGAATCTAGTGGGCGTGGTGACATGTTTGTACAAAGGAATATTAGCGTTCGGTTCATGAAATTCTGCTTTGAACTGCTCATTGGGCGATGCCGAAATTTTCAGATTGTGTAGATTGAAGTCCCCGGAGATGAGAATGTGGCTGTACCTTGTGCGTGTTACTCTGTTTAGGCCAAGGATCAAGCAGGAATCCATTTCCAGAGTGGACGTTAGGGGGCGGTAAACGATAGCTACGAGACATGCCTTGTTGTGTCTCAATCGGAGACGGCACCAGAGTGAGTCGGTAACGTGTGTTTCCTGGTCCTCAACTATTGTACATTGTAGACCGCTGCTGTAGTAGAGTAGGACCCCACCTCTTCTGCTGGGGCGGTCGTTCCGGATGAGTGAGATTCCGGCTATCTCAACCTCAGCATCAGTCACCTCTTGATGTAACCATGTTTCGGTAATAGAAACTAGGTCCCAAGCATTCGCAACCTAACGTAGTCGAAGTTCGTTAATTTTACTGAGGAGCCCCTGGGCGTTAGTGTGCATGCATGAAAGTTTCTCAGGTTTAATCAATGTTGCAGAAGTTGTACAATCATACGTGAACTTTCGCCGACCAGTGAGTGGCCGGCGACTGGATGGATGAATGAAGCAAATGAGTTTACGCCGACCATTAAAGGGTCGGCGACTAATCATTTTTTGGATGGGTTGCATACTCTCGAGGAGTAGCTGATATATAAGCAGGTATCAGATGCTCCGAATCCCGAAGTTCACTCGTGCTCCGCTGTACCCCTCCGAATAGTATGGCTACTCTTGAAACCGTCGCCGAGTGGGGTCTCTCAGCTGGCGTTTTCACTAAGAGCTTTGCCTCTAATGAATTGTTATTAAAAGGTGTTGGTGTGCTTGCCGCTTTCAGCCGAATTTCTGTTGGCAATCTGCAACGGAATTTAATCCAGTTCGCTAGTAGGGTTTGTGCCATTTGTTTTAAGAGCCTGGGGCCTCATCCTTTATAGTTTGGTGATATGGGGATCCTTGTCAACGAGGTGCCCACCACATTTTCGAGAGAAAGAACCTTCCGGATGTAGTGCCATTGCTCGCGGTCGTGCAGCTGGGCATCGTCGGAAGAGGAGTCAGTAAGCTCAGGAACGCCGTGAGCAATCACTGTTTTCTTATCTTGACTTATTCTGTATCTATCATTGTTAGCGGGATCCCCTGAACGTTCTTTCCACGGGATTTCCGGTAGCATGTGCACTCCACTTGAGTCGTTGCGGAGACGATTTACAGATAGTAGAACGGCCTCAGTTTTGTCCGCCGAGTTTAGTGTTGCCCGAAGTAACCGGGGCTCGCCATAGTGCAGCGTGTTTGGGTGGCGCGAGATTCTTCTTAATTTCGTGGGATTAGCATGGACACCGATCGACGTACAGATGGAACCCCACTGATTTCGATCGTCCGTCAACTTACCCATAATTGTATTGGATTTGGCTTCTGGGCCATTAGTGCAAACAATGTTTAAGACACCATGGTTGCGCCTGGTGGCTACTGGTTTTGAATTTGGAGGCTCAATATCTGGTGTTTTTGTTGAATTTGTGAACGGCATTGGTGTGTGCCATCCGTGCTGCGACAGTTTTGTTTTCTCTAGTCCGGGCACAAAGGTTACCGGTGCTATTTCCGGTGTCTGCTTGGCGGCAACCGATGCGTACGTTGCCGAGTTGTTTACCATTGCAGGTTGACTGTAGCTTACAGGCTCGAGTGTGGCAAACAGACTACTAGGTGCAGCACACAGTACAGAAGTTGAGGCAGGCGCGCTGCAGGCACTGTTTTTACTTATAGGAGGGAGAGAGAATGGAGTTGATACTGCTGGAGGCTGAGTCGTTGTGGTTCGGTTGGGTTGCCTGGCTCGCTTCTTCGGCCTGACTAGGGAGTTCGGGGTGTTATTTTCACTCAAAGGTGCAGGTCCGTTACCTCCCATGGGTGTAACTCTGGCGCTCACCAGTTGCTCGACCGCTTCGGTTAGTCTTTCACACCTCTTAATTAGCACAGATAGACAGCTTACAAATGGAATAGACTCGCATACTTGGCAGATCTAAGACCCCTCTGCGGTGTTTGATTTCGTCGATCCCTTCCCAAGGCAGGTAGTGTGATAGTTTTTCAAACACATGGTACACACCAGACTACTATTTACCACTTTGGCATATGGTTCGTATTTGCTCCTCATACGAGACATGTTCTCAGTAGGGGTGGGAAGAGGAATGAGATACGGACGCACCGTTGCGTGGCGATCGGCGCTGGTTTGAGGTAAGCAGGTCCAGGCGTGTCGACGCCAGATGAGTCACGCGTTCTTTAGGGAGGATAGGCGATGTGCGTGCTATCGATCCGGAAGCTAGAGGGTAGACAGCGATGCGACGTAGGACTGAGGCAAAGCAAGGTGACCTGGAAAAATCTGTCTACTGACGACAATGGCAGTTCCAAGTTCCAAATTGACAACTATCGCTTTGTAGAGCGACTTGAAGGAATGGTAGTAAGCTGATCGGGTGACTCTCAAAAGGATCTTTAAAATAAGACTACAAGAGTTCTTATACGACCGGAGAAAAAATAAAACATCCGATAAGCTTCAAATACGGTTGACTTCGAAGTTGCAAGAGCACAGTTTGCTGGTGATCCGTGAAGGATAGATCTATTAGATGAACATTGGTAGGAGGAGCTCGCGGAGCCAAATCGAATGACGGCACATAGGTCTCTGCGAGAATAAATCCAAAGATTTGGAGGCGAATAACGCAGGAGGACAGTTTTCTGCGATAGCACGGCCTTGGAGATTCCACAAGTGAGGTACTAGCATGTCGCAGCAACGAGATCTAGTCGACAGTGTTGCTGAATCCTTACAACAGTTAGTTCCATTTAGTAATTTGAAAAGCATAATTAGACGACGAAGTTCGACAGATGCACACATTTCGATTGTCTAGCCGACGAACTAGAACTAATAACCAGCACGTTAATTGCTAATGGCTACCCAAGAAAATGTATCCGGAAGCACAGCGAAATCCGTGAAATGAAACCTCATGCACCTATTGCGTCGCATACTAGCGGATTTCTTCATGTTGATAATAGTGCAAATCCTATCCGAAGAAATAACGCATTTACCTTATTACAAATTTACGTTGACGATATTGTGGTGTTCATTTTAACAGAAATGCAGAGCGCACATCTGGTGGCACGTTATAAGTTCTCGCATGTCCATTTGAGGTCTTTTTCGTAGTCGTACGACACAATTGTGTTCAATATTTGGATATTCTTATCAGCAGCAAGGAGAACGGATTGGGTAAAAGGAGGTTGTGTATCGAAGAACAAATTGGTCTGGACAGTATCTGTTATTTGGAAGTTTTACGCCAATGCGGCATAAGCGAACGCTTATGAAGATCCTGTATAGTCACTGCGGACGTATATGTTCGACCGATTGTCCAGCCGATGAACTAGAACAAATTACCCACAAGTTATTTGATAATGGCTACCCTCGCAAATATATCCGGAAGCACAGCGAAATCCGTGAAATGAAACTTCATGTACCTATTGGATTTAATACTAGCGGATTTATTCATGGCAATGAACGCAGACAAACTTGTCACGGTCCCTGTTCAGGTTGGAATATCATGAAAGTGATTTGAATTTGGATACGCATGACGCATTGTGTCATATGCAAGCTTAAGTCCGTTTACTAAGATCGGTACATACTTAATGCTTTTGTGCGTAGGAGATACGGCACATCCAATCAATTCGCTGTGACGTGCACGCCACTCCGATGAATAAGTCACATTTTTATTAAGCATTAATACCCAATGGCTGCATATGGAGTTGGAGAAGCCGTTTGACCCTGGTTGGTTGTTGCTGTTTCTGTTAGCGATGTTCGGACTCTTAATCCATTGAGGCTTAACATTGACAAGCGGAGTTTCGTCAGACTTGCCGCCTTGCGATCATTTGCACAAACACGTGTTTGGGCATAACTGCAAGTTGCATCACAATGTCACATAACACATGAGAAACATAACAAAAGAGGGCTCTACTTAGACCTAGTTGGATAAAACCGAGCAGCTGCACTGCATGCCACAGCGACGCCTATGTGCTTTTTGATAAATGGTTACTAGAATTCCCTGAACATTGTTATATATATCATTCGTTCGTTTGTGTACTTCGTCTCGGTTCCTGATTCCTCATATTTTAATATCCAGAAGAAATTCATTCGTGTAAACCCCTAATTGAGCAATTCTGACAAAATATATTTGTCAAAACAACCGCCACAACGTTGCCTGCCAAGTTATCGCAAAAGAAAGTGACCTGCTTCATCGAACTGTGCGAAGTCGACGTGCCTCATAATGCGCCACATCCTGGGTGGTTTGGTATGGACGCCGAGCAGTCGGCAAATGGTGTTCCTCCGAGTCTGTCTACCGAAATGCTGAAACTCTTATTACGTCGCACAATGTAAGTATGCACAGAGCACAGTGTAGTCAGCGACTCGAGCGTTTACTTAAAAGTGACAGTTTGCGATTGGGATTGTTTTAATATATGGAAGTTTAGCTGCAATCAACTCCGACGAGAGCAATCGGTACACGGGAATTCAAGGAAAATGGATCATGCAATTGCTTACAGAAAAGCATCTTCATTCGGCAGAGAGGATTTGATATCAAGGATATTTCGTGAAGTAGTGGGAGTGAATTGGAACTGTTTCGGATCACCAACCATCAGGTTTGCAAATGAAGCTAACAAGCATGCGATGTTTGCAATTAGACGGCGGTAAAATTAATCGATTCGTAAGAAACGGTTAATCTGTTTTACGGAAGCGGTTGTGCAAATGCTCTGATGACATAAAGCTTATCTGCGTTTGGTGAAATTTTAGCGCTTTCAATTTGGACGAAATTAAATTTCAACTGCGTTGAACAAATCAAAGTAGCGAACAGACATAACAAGATGTACACAGGGGAGATAAATCTGTTAAGTAAATGAGTAGGTCGAATGTGGCTGTGTACTCGGTATGTTAGTGGTGTTCATCTGGTTGCAAATATTCCCGGTGCTGTAAGAAGCAGGGAGAACGGACAGGTAAAAATGTGTCTACAGAAGAAACCGAATGTTCGGGACAGTATCTGCATATCAGCAGATGAGACACAATCGAAGGCATGTGAAGACCCTGTTTACTCGCGCCGGACGAATATGTTAGACCCGTTGTCTAGCCGATAAACTAGAACAAATTACCCACAAGTTATTTGATAATGGTTACCATCGAAAATTTATCCGGAACCACATCGACATCCGTGGAATGAAGGTGGCTGTACCTACTGTGCCTAAGAAAAAGTTATCCTTAGAGCTGCTCTTTCATGGTGATATTGCTTATTCGACGACCATAAGACGTCTGACATTCGCCACACAGAGCACTTTCTATGCTTCCGTAGTTGTAATCATCGACCGAGTTCATATGCTGCCTTTGCCTCCATTTAAGGCAACTCAGCCTATTGGCGCCAAATTCCACTGCGTATATCAATTCGTATGTTAATGCGGGGACAAATACATAAGCAGAACCAATGGAACACTGAGTTCCTGCATAAAGGAGCATGTACCAAAATGGGTTCAATGCAGGCTTACTCAGCAAACAAGCCCAACTCAGACTACGTGTGTACCCAGGCCGCCAGCATCTTCGATCGGCAGGTACTTATTGGTATCGGGTCACCGAATTGAGGTCAACAAGGCGTTTAGAATCATGCTTAGTTATGCTAATTCCCGGCTCATCCGATTTGCCGAGGCTATTGCCAATAATCGGGCTTTGCCAGTGCTTTGTGTTCAAAAACAATTATCGGTCAGCCTCAGGCTGCCCTGTTTGTAGTAGGAAAAGAACCCTTCTTTTCTCGCGTTTGTTTGTATGTATGTCTGCATTCATGATCAGTTATATAAAATTACCGATTATTGTTATCGGCATTGATGAGACGATAGGAAATGTTACATGCTGGGGAGCGATATTATTGGAATTAAAATCGTAGAAAGCGTGAATTCAAAAATCTCAGCTGAAACGGTGCCGGGCATAAATGTAAGCGAGGATACGAACGGAAACACGCAATTATGCGCTACTCTCCTGCAACAAATGCCAGTGAGATATTTCTTGTCCTGAGAAGAAATGGTAATACAAGTATTATTTGGAATATGACAGGTCATCAGATGACTAAGTCCTAATTTATAACTATGCGAACAAAGTGCAGGAATTACGGGTTTCGTGCGATAGGATTTACAACATCACATCAATAGATGGAGATAAAAGAAATGGTTGTTGCTTAGTGTCTCTACCTGAAGAAATGGAAGCTCGTTGCGCAGTGTAGATTTTGGGTGAGGAAGCACTGAATGATCCTCTGCTTCACCAGTTAATTTCCCCCTGTTCGAGTTGAAGAAGGATCACTTCAATGACATTCGCAATCCGATTTGAGATCGCACGCAGCAAACCAGTGACAAAATTAGCGCATTCAAATGACTCTGCAATAATTCATTGATAGAAGCCTTATTATAAACTAGATATAGGATTTCAGATTTGTATCACAGAAAAATATTTGACCAAATATGAACTCGAATTTGTTCAGGAAATATCGATCATATTTTCATTTGGAATATTGTCAAATGGTGTACATTGTCATGTGAGGCGCAATCATTCGCATGTCATTTGGCCTCCTCCAATTGAATACACGTGTTGTATCTTAATCGGCACAGGTGTGTACTTTGATCTGAGCAATTCCATTGCCGGCATGGCGTCATCTGTACCGACGCCACATCAATTGTGTACGTAACATTTACGTATTATCGAATACCGTGGCCTAAATAGACTACAAAATAACCACGACATTTCGTGCAAGTATTCGATTTTTGAAAGTGCAACATTGTATTTCATACCCTCTAATTTTGATTGAGTACCCCGCACCGATAACAAATGAGCTGCGGATACGGTGCGAATTATTCGTAGTGAGATGTGAACTGAAGTGTTCGTGAAACGGGAACAAAATGCACTGTTTCGGTTTGATAATCATATTTCGATTCAGTGCATGTAGCAATCGTTGAAATTCGTTTCATGCAACCTGTTCTCACTTGCTTGTTAACCTGCCATGTATTCGCAACATTTTCAGATACGAATGTGTCCTTCGACTGTGAGTCCATCTATCGAATTTGTGAACTTCCTTTAATGAATCAACGCAAGTGTACATCATCAGTGTGTTAAATATTCACATGCATCACCGTTGCCCTTTGCCTATTTTCTTTTCTCAGTGATCATCAAACTGATTGGTGCAATGAATCTTGGTGAGTCATATATGCACCCGTAACAACATGACGCAATGTGGCATTCTGCGTTACATAGTGATCAGTTCATATTCTGTGCCGCATTTCTCCCGTGCAAGTTCCGTACACGGATTTGGCAGAACTCCAGCGGTTGGTGCGATCGTTGCGATTTCTGAGAAGCTGCATGCTTCTTCAGGGACTTGCAATAAAATAGTCTTACACGGAACACAATCCGAAACAAGTCGATTCAAGCCATATTTCATTTGGCGTGCACGATCTAGCCTGTTGTCGGCAGTTCAAATAACATGCATGGATTGCACGCATTCATGTATGATGTATGATGAATGCATGCATTGATGTCGGTAACAAAATTTGCGCAACTGCATGAATGGGAGTCGGAATCACGAATGGCACAGATTTCATCATTCGGATAAACGAGAATGCGTAATCACTGAGAAGCAGCGAATTGCGGGAGAGGTTCATCGAGATTTGCATATTGTTGCAAACTACGAATCAAAAGTCGATATGGTGACCGGGATTCATCGTATTCTTTTGATCAAAACCGGTTTTGCAAAACCATGTTATTTCACTCAGAATAGAGACAGAATCATGCAAATCGGCTTCCAAACTGCAGCGTATTTTAGCTATAAAAGCTTATCTGGTGTTATTCTTTTCTGGTAATGTCTAGAGTTTGCTAGATCAATTATTGAGAGGAACCAAAAGTTTACTAATTGGAGGGAACAGTGATTTTCCATGTAAAACGACCGCACCGATAAACGTCCATGTCAAAATGCTGCGACCTGGCATTTTCCTGCGCCTCCATGGTAATTGAAGCGGCTGCGATTCCGAAAGCTAAATATATTTGACTGCTAACTAATATCAGCGTGGTTAGAATCACTAGTGTGCAAAGGGATCATATACTCACATCATTTGGGAAGAAGGATGATATACGCAAAGCCTGTGTTCGCAAATTGCATTGTATTGTGCGAGTGCAGATTTGGCGAAAATTCGCTTCCTTTAATACTTCTCGTCAAGCTGGTGCTTGCCATGCACCATTCTCGTTGGTTTTGTTTGTTTAGTGCCCGATCAGTACGCGCTGACTACATTAGCTTCCCCGTTAAAATACAAGCAGAAACAGGATTGGCTGTGGAAAAGAGACGAAAGAATGGGTGCTATATAAAATTGCCATCGCACCTGTTGCACTCGTTGTTGCAGACGCCTTGGCTTGAGGTATGTAATGTGTTCGCATCAAATACAGACGGTGTCCACTTGGTGGAACCGATGTGATTGTTGATGCACAAACAGAAGAATGCGGAAATTTGACACTCCACATTTCGTTACAGGTTGTCTTGTGGAAAATTACTTGCCAAACTTTTTCGTTCTGACTTGCTGATTGCTCAAGCTGTGTGGCACCATATGTCAGAGAGGAAACAATAATTCATGTTGCGTTTTCCTCAGCGGAAATGGTACAAATAGCTCCAACTGTCCGTCAGGAATTCACTTAGACTTACTTCATGTTCTAAGTTGAAAGCAATATATAAAACACGTTTGACAGCCAGTTTGCAAATACATATAACACTCGCCTAGTATTCGCACTAAATTTGAACAGTTGACGAACAAATCACTATACTAGGTGCAAATTCGCATCGATGCATTAGTTCGGTGCTTGCTTTTCGCACATCCTCCGGAGAATAACGATTCACTCGTGCAGCAAATTTGTCAACATACGTTGATTGTTAGTCATCATGATCACATTTGTGCCATGAATGATTGCACCACACCTGTTCCATGTGTGTAAACAAAACAAGTATATGTTCGAAAATTTTATAATATCGTTCGTTAAATGTTTGCTATTTCCAACCAAATTGTATTCTTCATGCATGTGGTCCACCGATACTCATGCTGCCGCACTTGCTCCACAAATGTCAGACACGACAACGACCGTGGACTGTGAGTTCATCCATTTCAACTGCGTTTGTCCTGCCTTTTCGACTCTCTGTCATATGAATTGCAACTCATCATTTATCCTATGGTCATTCTTGCATCCACAGTCGTCATCCGGTATGTCAAGGGACTGAACATAGGTGAGTACTGCAACACAGTCGATGGGTTGTGTTTTCTCAATTTGAAAAGTAGACGGTAGTTTGTCGGTCGTTTACACCATACTGTGAAACAATTCTTCGGGGAATTTTATTGGAATTGTTTACGCTGCACTGATTCGGTCAATTGTGCATTCTATTGCCAGAATTGCTTCGTTGTATGTTGTGTGTAGTAACGCAATAGCACGTGGCAGCAACGAGTGTGGCGGAGTCGAGTGTGTTGCAGTGACAAAATTGCAACACCACCCTCTTTAGATCGATCAGTTTCTTATTATGAACCAATATGGAGCAATCGGTAGGGCGTTATGCTTGGTTACTACAGTGGACGGACTGTTATGTTGTAGTTGCCAACCGTGACAAAGCGACGGCAAACAGTATAATTTGAGCATGACCCCGCAGCAAGCTATTTGGAATGAGGGTAGAATCCGAACATGGTTACATATTGAGGCAGTCGATGCCGAGTGCACCAGCAACAGCTCCTTTCATACATTAGAAGAGCGGAGAGCATATTGTGTTTTTACAGGTGTAAATTATTTAAGTATGTACAGCGTAAAGCCCATGAATCTGCGTTATATATGCGTAAGCTCACTGCTCTTGAGCACCATTAAATTAACCGGAATCGCGGATAATATGAACGCGAACCTTTTACACGACTTTGTGAATAGCATACAGGCCAATGTCGTTAAAGTCGAAAAGGCGCACAAATTAGCTAAACCGCTAAACCAAAAGCTAGAAAAATGTTTCTTGTCTATGGAAAAATTTGGGTTACTGGGTTTGTTTAGAGGATACTATGATAATAGTTTGAGGATGTCACACATTTCTCAAAAGAATATTTAGGGAAAACCTTAGCGATGGAAGCTGAAAATTCTTGGTGTTTGCAAACTTCATGCTGATGTGGTCAGGTTTGTTTGAAGCACGTCGCGCAGTTTTGTGAGTTGCATGTGATATCTTCAATTCACCTGCTTGGAAACCCGTCATGCTTCATGCTAAAATTTGCAGATACGAAGGTGGCCTTCGATTGTGAGTCATTCCGTTAAATTTCGCCAATGTAACAGTGCAAGTGTACATCCGTGTGTTAAATATTCACATACGACACCGTTGCCTTCTGCTTATTTTCCTTTCTCAGTGATTATCAAACTGATTGGCTCGATGAATCTTGGTGAGTGATACATGCACCCGTAACAACAAGACGCAATGTTACTTAATGAGTTCCCCATCTTCTGTACTGCAGTTTCCATCGCATTTGCCGTTCATTAGTGCACATGATATTTAGGAATTTTGGAGTCAATGGAAGAAATGCAGATATGACGAAAATGGTAAATGTGCGTTGTGATGAACGAAACGCGTCAAGTTCCGACGGCATTCCTACCAGCCGTAATTTGTCGCCAAATTCAAATCGTCTCCACTCAGTTAGATGTTCAGGTTTAGATTCTAGATGGTTGGCGGTGGTTATTGGAATACTTGGCTTTCTGAAACACAAACACTAGATCACTTTGCAGAAAATTATATAATTCACGAACATTCCTAGCGTCCTTAGTCTCAACTTGTATGTGATTTGGACCAATCCCTTCACATATATTTTCGTCCTCATTTGTGGCTTCCCAAGATTGGAGAGCTCATGAAGTTCTAGGTGTTTTGGCACTGCTCGTTTGCCACTCGTATATGGTAGTAAATATTTCAATGCGAAGTAAATGCTTACGTCACCTTCGCTACTAGGTTGTTCGTTACGTAGGATAGACGTGCCAGGTGGAGCGATATTCGCCTGCGTGATTTCATCATTCAGTCAAGCTTCATTTATTATCATCAGGTCCATAGACAAAGTGGCTTGAAGAAATCACAGCTCTGATAATTTGTTAAAGAGGCTCAGAGGCTTAGTGGATATACAGGAGAGTGTTTCGCGTGTTGAAGTGTATATTATGGTGCAGATGTCAAATCCCAGGTTTAACCGACCCTTGTAAACTCGGCATCAAATTGCTAATTTGTGATATGCTGACGTTGGACTTTTCGCCGCTTCATATTTGCTAGTAAAGTGGTCAGAGGATGAAGTTCTAGCGCATGTCGCCTCAAGAGTTGCTTGTATCCCAAGGCATATATAACGTACTGTAGTCACTGTCACACGCCGGAGACCTTGCTGTCTCTCGGTGCTCTGGGGTCTGGATTTGAAGGCTTTGATTGCGAGATTTGTGCAAAACCTCTTACACCACGTACGCAAAGTTCCAACTGCAATTTGCGCCATATTTGTGCACTGGATCACCACTTTCATAAACATTGGGCCATACCCCATTAATTTTGTGATAAGGACAGACTTATGGTCGACTAGTCGATCATGTTCACGACTGAGGACGCTTTGCCGGGGGGCGCCCCACTGCATCCTATCATGAACCTGTGCTTCACCGTCATCAGATGCTTGAAGCTACCATTCAGCCATGATTCAGTTAATATCAGCAGGTCCATAGACAACGTGGTTTGGAGAAATTACAGCTCTGCTATTTTGTTAAAGAGGCTCTGAGCATTATTGGATATACAGGCGAGTGCTTCGCGTGTTGAAGTGTATATTGTGGTGCAGATTTTAAATCCGAGGTTTAACCGACCCTTGTAAACTCGGCATCTAATTGTTTATTTGTGAAATGCTGACATTGGTCTTTTCGCCACTTCATATTACCTAGTAGATTGGTCAGAGGATGAAGTTCTAGCCGATATCGCCTCAAGAGTTGATTGTGTCCCCCTGCATATAGGACGTACTAAAGCTACTGTGACACGCCGGAGAATTTGCTCTCTCTCGGTACTCAGGGGTTTGGTGTTGAAACTTTGATTGTCAGATCTGTGCGAAACCTCTTACACCACTTACGCAAAGTTCCAACTGCAATTTGCGCCATATTTGTGGACTGGAGCACCACTTTCATCAACAATGGGCCATACCCTTTTGATTTGCTTATAAACACAGACTTATGATCGACTTGTCGATCACGTTCACGACTGAGGACGCTTTGACGGGGGTGCCCCACTCCACCCTATCATGGGCTTGTGTTTCACAGTCATGAGATGCTTGAAGCTCCGGTACGCCATGAATAAAGATCGACTATTGGTTGTTCCCATGCGGGTGGTCATCATTGTTCTGTTTACTTTGATGGCCTTCACTCCGAGGGAGGTAGGGAAATCCGAATGTCGCATGAGTCAGTCTGAAAGCGGTTGGGCAACGAAATAGTCGCCTCAATGTCCGTAGCTGAGTGTAATCTCAAACACATCAAAGCTTGTTTCCCGTAGTGTGTCGTGTTTGGGTGACTTAGAATGCGGACCACACTAGCCGGTTATCCTTGGACGCCTATGGAATCCCATGGTTTGGTCGTTCAACGCTTTACGAAATGTAGAGATGGCGTTATTTACAGAAGCGAAGGATGCACGATTTTCGGCGCCTCTTGGGTTAACCTAGAATTCAAAATTTTGTGCAGGAGTAAGTGTTGAAAATTGGTTTGTGTGGAGCCCGCGTTTGAGGGAATTTTAGCGGGAACGGACATGCGAACCGTGGATGGGACTGATCCCCAAACCCATTTTATCTACCGGCGATCTGCATAATCTTTTATTTGGAACATTCTACAATAGCATATTAATCATTTTAAAACTTACTATCATATTGTGCACATCGGTTAATCATCGCATTAACGTGCTTATTCATATTATCATGATTATTAATTTCGGAAATGGTCTAGCGATTCAGAAGTTAATATTGTGTCGAGGAAGCTGATAAACATTACTCATTACTTAAAACTATTTTCCATGTGATGCAAACGAATCAGTATAAGCGCTGATGAAAATAACACTATATTTATTACTCGCCTCCATGTTATTGGAGCGGCTGCGTCACGTATGCTAAATATCGCTTAACCGATAACCAATCGCTTTGTGGTGTGGTTTGCGCCTCGTGGTTAGAATCATCACCGCGTATGCCGCTACGAGAACCGTATAAGTATGACCTCAGAAACGTGCACTCACCCCATATGTCAACACGGATGATATATGGGAAGCCTGTGTTCTTAGGTTTCGTTGCAATGCTGGAGTGCAAATTTTGGAGAATATTAGAATCATGAAATAATTTTCGTCAAGCTATTGCATTTCATGCAACATTCGCGTTTGGTTTGCTTGTTTAGTGAAATATTTCCATGTGTTAACTACGTTCGTTTCGCGTTAAATTAGAAGTAAGTGCTCAGGATGGACAGTGGATGAGAGACGAAATTATGGGTGCTATATATTCGCTGTTGGATGGGTAGCAGGCGTAGTGGTGCGAAGTATGCAATCTGTGCGCATCACACACACAGGAGACGGGGTTCATTAGGTGGCGCCGATGTGATTGCTTCTACAAGTACGAAATCATGCTGAAAGCTTGACGCGAGTCAATGAAGTACAAATTTGTTTCGTCAGACTGCTTGCCACATCTCTTCGTCCTCACTGTTATTGAATGCGAGTGTTGAGAGGATGACAGCAGCAGAATGGAAGCAATGTTCCATGTTCAGTCTCTCTGAGTCACGGTCTGGGAATTGCTAAAGAATATTAAACACTCAGTCCGGAATTCATACACAGTTGCTTCATTTCATAACTTGAATCGATTATATAAAACAATAGATAATGCCTGTATGTACATGACAAAGCCCCTCTGCTTGTATCAGATGGACAAATGCACAACTGCCTAACAACACAGTTTGCTAGGTGCAAATTTGAATCCGTGCAATAGCTGAAGCTTGATATTCGCACAAAATCTGGTGAATAATGTATAACGTTGCAATATAGAATTTGTCCCCGTTTATTACATCTCAATGCATCATGGTCACCTACATGTTATAAATTAGTGCACCACCTCAGTTCAGTTTGTGTGAACAAAAATTACACGTACAGTAAATTGCTCAGATTATTCTCTAAATTCCGCTACTTCCCACCAAAGTGTATTCGTCATGCATGTGGTCCACTGATACTCATCCTGCCGCACTTGCTCCACAAATGTCAGACACGACAACAACCGTGGACTGTGAGTTCATCCATTTCAACTGCGTCTGTCTTGCCTTTTCGACTCACTGTCATATTAATTTCAATTAACCATTTATCTGATGGTCATTTTCGTTTCCACAGTGGTCATCCGGATTGTCAATGGACTGAACATAGGTGAGTAGTGCAACACAGACGCACAGTATGCTCGGTAGCGTGTCCACACGTTACATTATACACGGAGAGTTTGACGGTCGTTTACACCATACTACGAAGTTGTTATCACAACATTCTGGTGTACTGTTACCGTTGCACCGATTCTGTCAACTGTGCATTCTACTGCAGAATTACTCCGTAATTTTTATGTGTGTAGTGATGTATTATGATGGCGCAAGAAAGAGCCCTGGTAGAGCTTGTTGCAGTATGTCTAACACAGTTCCGTTTAATAATTTGAAAGCACAATCGGAAGACGAAGTTAGGCAGATGCTTGTATTTCGATAGTAGCTGGTTAAATGGAACTAATTACCAACACTTTACTTGCTAATAGCTACCCACGAAAATGCATACGGAATCACAGCGAAATCCGTGAACTGAAATTTGTTGTATCTAATGTCTCCCATACTAGCGGATTTCTTCACGATGTTGATAGAACAAAGACTATCCGAAGAAATAACGCAGTTCCCTTATTCCAAACGTCACATGGACGATATCGTGGGATTCAGTTTAACAGAAATGCAGAGAGCGCAGCTATTGGTGTGTTTGAACTCCTCGCATGTTAATTTGAGGGATTCTTGCGAATTCGAACAACGGATTCTTCTACCATATTTGGATGTTCTTATCAGCCGCAGGGAGAACGGACAGGTAAAACGTGTGTCTATGGAAGAAACCAATTGATCGGGCCAGTGTCTGCATATCAGCAGATGCGACACAAAAGAAAGCATGTGAAGACCCAGTTTACTCGCGCCGGACGAATATGTTAGACCCGTTGTCTAGCAGATAAACTAGAACTAATTGCCAACACGTTGATTACTAATGGCTACCCTCGAAAACGTATCCGGAATCACAGGGAAATTTGTGAAACGAAAGTTGCTGTACCTACTGTGCCTAAGAAAATGCTATTCTTAGAGCTGCTCTTTCATGGTGATATTGCTTATTCGAGGACCATAAGACGTCCGATTTTCGCCACACAGATCACTTTCTATGCTTCCGTAGTGTAATCGTCGACCGACTTCATAAACTACCTTTACCTCCACTAAAGGCAACTCAGTCTATTGGCGGCAAATCCCACTGCCTCTATCAATTCGTATGTAATTGCAGGGATAGTTACTCAGGCAGACGCAATGGAACACTGAGTTCCCGAGTAAAGTAGCATGTACCAAAATGGGTTTACTGCGGGTGTACTCAGTAAGCTAGCCCAGTTTCGTTTGAAGCAAGTCGCGCAGTGTGGGGATTTAATGCGCAAATATCGCATCCTGTTTCGTAAGCATTAACTACGACAATGCGGTAGAATTTGAGGAAAGTTCAACACAACTTCAATTGCAGTCCGAAATGCTATATCGCAACACATTTGACTGGGGTTCGTGTATATCGAAATGACCCTCGAAACACTTAGTACGGATAGTCTTCCAGCAAACGACTGTCAGGTTTTGAGAATAAAGCTGGCGTATTCTAACCGAAATTCAACCTGTATTTGTTCAGGTGCAAATGATGTATTCGCATATGGAATGCTGCCATCAGTGAAATCGAGTACATTGGCATGAGCGGCCTAATCATTCGCATTTCCTTTGGCCCCCTGCAATAAAATAAGCCGGATGCATATTTTTTCCGCAGAGGTGGTCTTTGAGCCAAGCGATTCCAACGTCAGCATCTCGTCAGCTGTGCTGTGGACATCTTGCTTCTTCCCGTGTATTTACATCTTGCTGATTAACGCGGCCTAAATAAACGGCAGAGTCACCAATGTAATTTCTTGCTTCAACCTGGACGCTATAAGGTGTAATGTTTTATTTGTAATCCGTAGGTTGCACACTAAACACGCCGCATCGATATTGCTTAAGCGAATTCACAATTTGGATGTCATATGTAGAAAGATGGACTGCCGTGGACAATAAATGTAACAAATTGTTCATGCCACCGTTTCGGTCGCTGAAGTGTGTTTTGATACAGTGTACTTTGCATGTGTTATCTTCGATTCACCTGCTTGGAAACCTGTCACGCTTCATGCAATAAATTTGCAGATACGAAAGTGGCCTTCGATTGTGAGTCATTTCGTTAAATTTCGCCACTGTAACAGTGCACGTGTACATCAGTGTGTTAAATATTCACATACGACACCGTTGCCTTCTGCTTATTTTCCTTTCTCAGTGATTATCAAACTGATTGGCTCGATGAATCTTGGTGAGTGATACATGCACCCGTAACAACAAGACGCAATGTTACTTAATGAGTTCTTCATCATCTGTTCTGCATTTTGCATCACATTTGCCGTGCATTAGTGCACATGATATGTAGGAATTTTGGAATCAATGGAAGCAATGCAGATATGACGAAATAGATGGCATTACTACCAGCCATACTGTGTCGCCAAATTCAAATTGCGGATACTCAGTTAGATGTTGAGGTTTGGAATCCAGATGTTTGCCACTGGTGATTGGAGTACTTGGGATTCTGAAACACAAACATTAGATCATTTTGCAGAAAATTATATTATCCACTAACATTCCTATCGTCCTTATTCTCAGGTTGTACGTGCTTTGGAGCAATCCCTTCACACATATTTTCGCCCTCCATAGTGGCTTCCCAAGATTGGCGAGTTTATGAAATTCCAGGTGTTTGGGCAGTGCTCGATTGCCCCTCGTATATGGTAGTAAATATTGCACGAGCATAGATTGTTGCGACTTGCATATCGTCGAGATATTGCTGGAGAAGTTGAGTTATTGACTGAGCCAAGCTCTTGACAGCTATTATCAACGATTTGTCTTGTACGCACTCTGGACCAGATGAACTGTTACTATGTAGGGACATCAGCCGATACGGCACATCCGGAGCTCTGAAGAATCTGTGTCTATATCCTGGTGTTGATGTCATATGTGTGTTAATGATATGAGATAGCGATGCGTTCTGTGAAATGCAAACAAACTGGCATTTAAGAGCATTCCATGCATTCTGGGGAGTTTGCGCTTGCCCACGAACGGTGTATGAAAGAAGGGCACCATGTTGTATTTTGCGAAGGGTTTTTAACAGGCATGTAGTGAAGCTTAAGTTTACAGCGGAACTACTCCACCAAATATTCTTGGCGTTTCAATTAATCTCCGCCTCACAGTTTGACACAATTGCATTGTACATTTATGCAGTCATCCCATTTTCCGGCGTTTGAATCTTATTGTTGTGCTTTCCAAAGGGAAGCACTCATGATCATTCGTTTCCGGGTTCTGCTTATCTGGAAGAGTTATTGTTAAGCTGATTTCTTAGTCTTCGTTGCATTCGTGATTAAAGTTTGATACTGACAAACATTACCCAAGAGACACCGGGGGTTATTTCGCTAGTAGCGACCAATCAGTGATTTTGCTGAGGTCGAATACAATGTTGCGATGGGTTAATATGCGGACCTCATCGACTTCGCTGTTTGAATGTTCAGCGTAACAGACGAAGCGGAAAAACAGTGTTGCATGAGCACTGCGACCCAGTGGGCACTCACTGTCACCGTCTCGACAAAACTTCCACATTTGTAAAGATGACGTCCAAAATTGCCGGCTTGTTCCCTTTTGGATCCGATGGGTTGTGGAGTCCTAGACCTGTGACGAATTCTTGTAGTTCAACATTAAACTGCTCTTCATGTGAAGCCGGAACATCAAGTGCTTGCAAACGTATCTTTACTTACAATGCGAATGTGTGAGTTAGACTGCGCCAATAGGGTTATGGTGCAGAAGATAGACGGATGTACCTTTCCAGAGTGGACACTGGAGCGCGGTAGGCAAGGGCAACTTAATATGTATCACCGCATCTTGGTTGCGAGTGGCAATCAAGTGAGTGCACAGCTTGAATCTTCGGGTGGTCAAAGACTTGGCAATGCAGATCAAAGCGGAAGTGTAAACTTACGTCACCTTCGCTACTAGGTTGTTCGCTACGTAGGATAGACATGCCAGGTGGAGCAATATTCGCCTGCGTGATTTCGTCATTCAGCCATGATTCAGTTAATATCATCAGGTCCATAGACAACGTGGTTTGGAGAAAGTACAGCTCTGCTAATTTGTTAAAGAGGCTCTGAGCATTATTGGATATACAGGCGAGTGTTTCGCGTGTTGAAGTGTATATTGTGGTGCAGATTTTAAATCCGAGGTTTAACCCACCCTTGGGTTCTCGGCATCTAATTGCTTATTTGTGAAATGCTGACATTGGACTTTTCGCCGCTTCATATTTGCTAGTAGATTGGTCAGAGGATGAAGTTCTAGCCGATATCGCCTCAAGAGTTGATTGTGTCCCCCTGCATATAAGACGTACTAAAGCTACTGTGACACGCCGGAGAATTTGCTCTCTCTCGGTACTCAGGGGTTTGGTGTTGAACACTTTGTTTGTCAGATGTGAGCGGAACATCTTACACAACTTACGGAAAGTTTCAAGTGCAATTTGCGCCATATTTGTGGACTGGAGCATCACTTTCATCAACATTGGGCCATACCCTTTTGATTTGCTTATAAACACAGACTTATGATCGAATGTCCAATGAGTCATTTTGAAAGCGGTTGGGCGACGAAAGAGCCACCTCGGTGTCCATAGCTGAGTGCAACCTCAAACTTATCTACGCTGGTTTTCCGTAGTGTGTCGTGTTTGGGTGCCTCAGAATGCGGACCATACTAGCCAGTTGATCTAGGACGCCTATGGAATCCCACTGTTTCTGTTGGTTCATCGGTTTAACAATTGTGGAGATGGCGTTAAATGCAGGAACCCGGGACATCCGATTGTCACCTTCTCGTCGGTTCATCTAGAAGTTAAATGTTTTTGTTTGAGTGGGTTTTGAAATTTGGTGGTGTGTTGCCCGCGTTTGAGAGCATTTTGCGCCGACGGACACGTGTACGTATTCAAGCTTACAACGGCAGCCGGTGTTATCACGTGTGTCGGAATCGCATGCTGCCGAGATATGTTCTCCTGCAATATCGAACGGGCTATTTTGTGAATCACCCCCGAAAGTGGGACTGGGTTGTTTGCCGCAGTTTTACCGCACCTGTGGTTTGGCGAATATGTTCAAATGTGTTGCGTTATGTGCCAGGCCCTAATGGCAATAAACCCGAAGTGCAGGAGCCAGAAAACGTTGTTTCCTCGAACATCTTCAATGTGTATCAAATTTCTGAACATAGGTTAATATGTATATCAAAAACAGGACCTCCAAACACTCAGTGCGGAACCAAAAGTGGCTGAATTTTTGTGCTTCATCTCAATGGCATTTAAATAACAAAACATTACGTCATGATATGTGCCGCAAATACACAAAATAACAGGTTGCACAGCTCAATAGCAGCTGAAATTACTGCTGGGCTGTGTCTCGCAATGATTCGTCATTTGTCAGAATTCATTTCTCGTCGTGTTTTGATGGTGCAAATGACGCAAATTGCAAGAAGCTGCATGCTTGTTCGCAGATATGCAAGAAACTGGTGATAGTTTTGCGCGAACAAAGCTAGTCAAGCCTAGCCAGATTGAACTTGACGTGCACGATGTAGGGCATTTTCAGCAATTTACAATCATATGCGTGAAAGGAGTGATGTCGTTGAGAAGTTACTTCAGGGTTAACACTTCTGTGAGGTAAAATCTCGTCAGACTTAAACGTCTACATAACACTGATTGTGGGGAAATCGTCAGCTCGGGCTGGGAATGAATTCTGTGCCGCTTGAATTCTCTTATTCGATAAATTTAGACAGAGATCCAGTTGGTAAACTATGGGCACTTATTGAACATTTACACAAAAGGCTCAGTCGTCCAAAGAATGTAAATAGGGATAAAAGCCAAATAATTGAGTAACAGTGTCAGTTGGCCAAGGTAGGATTATGGATCGTAGAAATCATTATTGCACATATAATTCCGGTTTCATTTGGTAAATGTAGATAGCCTCCGCAATGGATAAGAGCTGTTTACGGAATCGTTGAGAGAAGTGTGCAGGTAGTGAGTAGATGACTTTGAAGTCATTCTTAGAAGATTTATGGCCACATTCAAGTAAGTGGGACATGATTGAGCTGTCGGAGGATCTCATTTCGCCGGGATGTGCTCACGAATCCTCCGAGATAGGCGCCTTGTGGTGGGACCCACATATTGTGCACACAGGAGCATGAGTACTGATCACACTCATTGAACAGGTCAACGACTGTTACTTACTTATTTGGTTGTTGCCTTACCTACTTAAATACTTCGGAATACTCAAGTTTGTGGATGCATGTTTTGTTAGTTCACTTGGTTTATCATCTGTATCCCAGCCTCATGTTATTGATTCATATAATTCACATATCCCAGAAATCAAATCCCAACCTGAATTGATGCTATTCCCACAAACAGTGTAATGCACTCGTTTGGGTCTGATGAGCTATTACCGAAAAGAATTCTTTACCCTAATATGATTCCTGTATTTGAATCATATTAAGAAAATGGGAATATTTGCTTTTCTGCAGACCAGCATTGCACGTGATCCATTGCTATCGTTGGCAAAATAGGGGAAAATGCCTGAATATAGGTTAATAAGCACGACTGGCTCAGGTGCCTTAATTCACATAACTAAAACGCATTATACCTCAACGAAATGTTCGAACGAACCAGAAGATTATGTTGTGACGAGGAAGATAATAAATCCTTATGCAATAATAAAAAGCCAAAGAATCAATATAGGCGCTGATGAAAATAGCTCTATATTTATTACGCGCCTCCATTTTATTGAAGCGGCTGCGTCACATATGCTAAATACCCATTGAACGATAATCAATCGCCCTGTGGTATAATTTTTGCCTCTTGGTTTGAATCATCACGGTGTATGCCGCTACGAGAACCGTATAAGTATGACCTCAGAAACATGAACTCACAACATATGCCGGCACGGATGATATATGGGAAGCCTGTGTGCGATAGTTTCATTGCAATGGGAAATATTAGATTCATGGAATAATTTTCGTCAAGCTATTGCATTTCATGCAACATTCGCGTTTGTTTTGCTTGTTCAGTGAAAGATTTCCATGTGTTAACTACGTTCGTTTTGCGTTAAATTTCAAGTAAGTTATGCAGACGGACAGTGGATGAGAGACGAAATTATGGGTGCTATATATTCGCCGTTGGATGTGTAGCAGGCGTAGTGGTGCGAAGTATGCAATCTCTGCGCATGACACACACACGGAGACGGGGTTCATTAGGTGGCGCCGATGTGATTGCTGCTGCAAGTACGAAATCTTGTTGAAAGCTTGACGCGCTGCATAAATTACTCATGTGTCGCGACAGACTGATTTCCATATCCCTTCGTCCTCACACTTACGGAATGCAAGGTTTGAGAGATTTACAGCAGAATATAAGCAATGTTCCATGTTCTGTCTCTCTGAGTCACGGTCTGGGAATTGCTAAAGAATATTAAACACTCAGCCTGGAATTCATATACATTTGCTTCATTTCGTAAGTTGAATCGGTTATATGAAAGAACAAATAAGACTGTATGTACATAAAAAGCCCCTCTTCTTGTATTAGATGGACAAATGCACAGCTGCCTAACAACTCACTTCTCTAGGTTCAAATTTGAATCCGTGCAATAGCTTGAGGCTTGATATTCGCACACCAACCGGTGAATAGTGTATAATATAGCAATATAGAATTTGTCCTTGTTTATTGCATCTCATTGCATCCTGGTCACTTACATGTTATAAATTAGTGCACTACCTCAGTTCTATATGTGTGAACAAAAATTGCACGTGTGGCAAATTGCTCAGATAATCCTCTAAACTCTGCTGCTTCCCACCAAATTGTATTCGTCATGCATGTGGTCCACTGATACTCATCCTGTCGTACTTGCTGCACAAATGTCAGACACGACAACGACCGTGGACTGTGAGTTCATCCATTTCAACTGCGTTTGTCATGCCTTTTCAACTCTCTGTCATATCAATTGCAACTCATCATTTATCCGATGGTCATTTTCGTTTCCACAGTGGTCATCCGGATTGTCAACGGACTGAACATAGGTGAGTAGTGCGACACAGACGCACAGTATGCTCGGTGGCGTGTCCACACGTTGCATTATACACGGGAAGTTTGGCGGTCGTTTACACGATACTGCGAAATTATGTATCACAACATTCTGGTGGAACTGTTACTCCTGCACCGATTCTGTCAATTGTGCATTCTACTGCCAGAATTACTTCGTTGTATTTTGTGTGTAGTGACGTACTAGCATGTCGCAGCAAAGAGTTCTACTCGTGGGTGTTGCGGAATGTTTAAAACAGTTAGTTGCCTTTAGTTACTTGAAAATCGTAATTGGAAGATGAAGTTCGGTAAATACATGCACTTCGATTGTCTAGCCGATGAACTGGAACTAATTACCAACACGTTAATTGCTAAGGGCTACCCTTAAAAATGTATCCAGAAGCAAAATCAGTGAAATAAAAATTCATGCACATATTGGTTCACATACTAGTGTAATTCTTCATGATATTGATACGCGGATAAAATTGTCACTATCCCTGTTCATGTTGGGATGCCATGAAAATGCCCTGATTTTGCATACGCATGACGCGTTGTGTCATATGCAAGCTTAGGTGCATTTACTAAGATCGGTACATAATATATATTTTTGTGAATAGGAGATACGGCCCATCCAATCATTTTACTGGGAGGTGTATGCTACACCGATAAATAAGTCACATTTTTATTAAGCATTAATACTCAATGTCTACACACAAAGTTGGAGGAGCCTTTCATATTCCGCAGGAAAACTGGTTCGTTTTGCATTAGCTATTTCACCCTGGTTAGGTTTTGCCTTTTGGTTATCAAAGTTCGGACTTTTAATCCTTTGAGGCATAACGCTGACCAGCGGAGTATCGTCAGATTTTCCGCTTTGCGATTATTTGCACAAACACGTGTTTGGGTATTACTGCAAGTTGCATCACCACAAGGTCACATAACACATAAGAAACATAACAAAAGAGGGCTCTCCTTAGACCTAGTTGGATAAAACCGAGCAGCTGCTCTGCATGCCACAGCGACGCCTATGTGCTTTTTGATAAATGGTTGCTAGAATTCCCTGAGCATTATTATATATATCGTTCGTTCGTTTGTGTACTTCGTCTCGGTTCCTGATTCCTCATATTTTAATATCCAGAAGAAATTCATTCGTGTAAACCCCTAATTGAGCAATTCTGACAAAATACTTTTGTCAAAACAACCGCCACAACGTTGCCTGCCAAGTTATCGCAAAAGAAAGTGGCATGCTTCATGGAAGTGTGCGAAGTCGACGTGCCTCATAATGGGCCACATCCTGGGTGGTTTGGTATTGACGCCGAGCAGTCGGCAAATGGTGTTCCTCCGAGTCTGTCCACCGAAATGCTGAAACTCTTATTACGTCGCACAATGTAAGTATGCACAGAGCACAGTGTAGTCAGCGACTCGAGCGTTTACTTAAAAGTGACAGTTTGCGATTGGGATTGTAGTAATATATGGAAGCTAAGCTGAAAACAGCTTCGACGAGAGCAATCGGTACACGGGAATTCAAGGAAAATGGATCATGCAATTGCTTACAGAAAAGCATCTTCATTCGGCAGAGAGGATTTGATATCAAGGATATTTCGTGAAGTAGTGGGAGTGAATTGGAACTGTTTCGGATCACCAACCATCAGGTTTGCAAATGAAGCTAACAAGCATGCGATGTTTGCAATTAGACGGCGGTAAAATTAATCGATTCGTAAGAAACGGTTTATCTGTTTTACGGAAGCGGTTGTGCAAATGCTCTGATGACATAAAGCTTATCTGCGTTTGGTGAAATTTTAGCGCTTTCAATTTGGACGAAATTAAATTTCAACTGCGTTGAACAAATCAAATTTGTGAACAGACATAACAAGGTGTACACAGGTAGATAAATCCGGTTAGTAAATGGGTAGATCGAATGTGGCTGTGTACTCGGTACGTTACTGGTGTTCATCTGGTTGCAAATATTCCCGGCGCTATAATTACTGCTTCCTAAGCGATAGTGCCCATAGAAAAAGCCTTAACCATTTGTGGGTTTCCGAATTCCTGTGCGATTGCATGTGTCCACGTAACGGTGCACACAAACAGTGTAGAACCAATCTGAGATCATGTGCTGCTCAGCTCTTACGATTATCTTAACTACGTTAGACACTATCCTATGTAATTACTGCCAGCAACCATGATAAAATGACACCAATTTTGCAAGCATCTTCGACACATGCGAAATTTTCAGTTGTGGCTCGATAAGCTGCAAGTGCCGTTGTCCTTCGTTCTGGATAATAATTGTGTCCCGGTTGCCGTTGCTGTCTAAGTCAGAGAAGCGAGCGACGCAATCATGGACACAAGGACAGTGCAGACTCAAGAATTCACGTAATGGATCATTCGATCTGGCATAAGAACTCACATGATAAGCGTTTCATGATGGCCACAAAATGGTCGCTGCTTGACGTTACTATTCTCTAGCTCACAATTCGCATGGACAAAATAGCTAGAGTGTCATGCGCGATTGGAACAGTAGACGGACGCTTATCCAGTATGTGCAAGCTGCGATAAATTGACTGCAAAATATATTAGATGAACATGAGGCTTTTTTTAACCTATTTTGAAAGATATTAGAATCCGAACATGGTTAAGGATTGGGACAATATCTGGCGTAATGGCTAGCAACAGTTCCGTCCAAAGATTACGGGAGCGGACAGCAAACTGTGGTGCAATATTTGCACATTAGTAGTTCAACCACATTGTACAACTGGTGCACATGTGCAAAATAAATATGCGAAATCTACACGCTGGGGAACGAAATTAATGAAATTAAACTTGCAGATTGCATGAAGTGAGAAATCTCAGCTAACACGGTGTTGAGCATAGAGGTAAGTTAGGATACGCACCGATACACGAAAATATGTCCTACATTCCTGCAACAAATTCCAGCGAGATATTTCTTGTCCTGACAGCAAAGGATTATACAAGGATTATTTTGAATATGTTAGGTCATCGGATGACTGGACCCTAATTTATAACTATACGAATTAATTGCAGAAATCATGCTATTCTTGCGAAAGGGTTTGTAACAACGCATCAATAGATGAAGATAAAAGGAGTGGTTGTTGCTTATTGTCTCTACCGGAATAAATGGAAGGTTGTTGTGCGGTGTAGAATTCGAGTGAGGAAACACTGATGATCATCTGCTTCACAAATTAATTTCCCCTTGTTCGAGGTGAAGAAGGATCACTTCAATGAAATTCGCAATCCGATTTGAGATCGCAAGTCAGTGCAAAATTAGCGCATTGTAATGCCGCTCCAATAATTCATTGATAGAAGCCTTATTATAAGCTAGATATAGGGTTTCGGATTTGTATCACAGAAAAATATTTGACCAAATATGAACACAAAGTTGTTCAGGAAATATCGGTCATGTTTTCATCTGGAATATTGTCAAATGTTGTACATCGGCATGAGCGGCTCAATGATTCGCATTTCATTTGGCCTCCTCCAATTGAATGGAGTGTTTTATCTTAATGGGCATAGGTTTGGTCTTTGCGTTGAGCACTTCCGTTTCCTGCATGGCGTCATCTGTACCGAGGCCACAATTATTGTGTACGTACAATGTACGTACTTTTGAATACGAGGGACTAAAAAATCTGCAGAAATAACCACAAGATATCATGCCAGTGATCAATTTTATTAAGAGAATAATTGTATTTAATCCTCATTAATTGTAAATAATTACCCCGCATTGATAACAAATGAGCTTCAGTTGACTTTCGGTTAGCTTCGTGCTGGATCTTCTGGAGAAGCTGGTGAGAGATTTGTAGTATTATCACCTGGATAGGTTTAATCTACTCAGTAACGCACATCACGGATTCTGGAAGCGGTTTCTTGTCTGACGGATTTGTTGGTTGCTCTTGAATCCTTGACAGATGCTGTGGATAATGGCCACCTAATGTATGTGCTTTTCGTCAGCTTGGTGAAAACAATTGATAAGGTACCGCACATGAGGATATAACAAAATCACTGCCCCTGCTGTTATTCTGGCCGCGTCCTTTAGTGTGTATTTGCATTTTCTAAGGGAGGAGAGCAGTGTGTACGTGTGGGTCGCAGCTTATCCTTTAGACAACTGGTCCTTAGCGGTGTCCCACAGTGCTCGGTATTTGGACCGATGCTTTTCTCCACCTATGTAAACTATCTCCCTGGGTAGCTTGGTGTATCATTCCTATTGTATGGTGATGCCCTCAAGCCATGGGATGTTAAAAATTTCCATCGGCGTTCTGAGGCTATTCAGCAAACCTTGAGCAGATTCTGTGACTGGTATACTATATGGCTACTGCCCAGGAATCAGGCTATGTGTTCCGTCCTTCGTATACGAGCAACTTTCTTACTTTCGTGGTACGCGCTCGGTGGGGTCAAACTTCTTCTTTTCTCCAGCCAGGTAGACCTAGAAGGGCTCCATTCCTTGTCTTTGCATTCTGGTGACAACTGAAAGAATGTCGCGTGTAGGTTTTCAGCATGTTTAGTTTACTACGACGTTGGTTCGAGCTCTTAGCTGTGGACATATTTGTAAATCTGTTATCAGCTTTCGTTCGGCCCCATCTGTAATACTGCGTCCAGGCTTTCACTCACTGCTTTGTTCGAGACGTAAGTTAGCTCGAAAGGTTTTTGAAAGTAGGTATCAAATTGTTCGAGTGGTTACGGGGGCAATCGTTCCCCGAGCATCAAGTTAGCTTGGGCATGTGTTCAATGCACTACCGACGGTTTCGAAGAGACCTAATCCTTACTGAGCGCATTTTAACAGTGAAGGTTGCACTGGACTTGGGCTGGCTATTTAGCTCGGCTAGGTTGCCTTGTCTTCGCGGTCATCCTATGAAGCTTCACAAGCCGCGTTCCGACCGGATCACTGCGGGTACTCGGGTATCGCGTAGAGTTTTAGAGCGCTGGAAACCGCTTCCAGAAAGGGCAGTCAGTGAACCGACGGTTAAGGGCTTCCAGCGTCAGTCAGACGCTCTTGGGTGGAAACCCGAAACTTAACCCTTCTCCTTACCATATCTGTTTTCCAAATTTGAGTTAATATTCTGTCATTCACCTCACTCTTTAATGGCCTCCTTCATTTAAATCACTTGCCTTCCACTTTAGCTTCCATGTTCTTTCTATCTCTTTCTTACTTCATGTAACCTACACAGCGGGGACCGCTAGTGCAGGGAACCTAGGCAGTAATTGATTGACGAAGGTGTGGTTCGAGTTTTTTGTTTTTGATCCATCAAGACCTATAATAACCTTATCATCTCCTGGCTCAACCATCCGCTCAAGAAGAAACATCCAAGGGGTTTTCCTATCGTTCCATTCTCAGGTGTAGTTGAATCCGGCCGGATTAGAACTTATGATCTTAATCTTACCTTCCAGCAGCTTATTAAACTGATGCATATTTAATCCATGGCTAATGCGTGGCACTGTCTGGTTGAGTTTAGCTGCGACGGATTTTCTCAAATACTCGATAAAGCCCATAACTATTCACTGATGTGTAGTGACTATTTATTCGTAGATATACTGCATGTTGTCTAGTGAGGTTTGCTCACCTGCGTAACACTAGGTGGCAGTTACCTCACTTAATTACTAACGAGCACGTAGATAAATTCGTCATTGGACCTGGGTAAAAAAGAAAAGCATTCATCCATCACACTTTTGCTGCTGCATTGGATAAATAAATAAATAGGGTAAATAAATGAATAATCTGTACAACAATAACAAGTGCATTCGCATAGTACACGTAACCTGCCTGATTTAATCTTGAACATCCAGTTGCCTTGATTTCGCATGTTCCAGATGCCACCCTCCTGCCAGCTAGTGAGTCATGTGTTTTGCTAATCATTGCAACTGCTAACAGTGGTGAAAGAAATATAACAATAATTTTCTATACTCCTTTTCTTTGCTCTACTTACATTCAATTTGTTCCAGTGCTCGTCAGGATAATTCTCTTGCTGAATCTTGGTGAGTGTTTATAAACGAACACTTCATGGATGCATGGTGTTCCTTGGGTTATTCGATGTTTCCAAACAACACATAATTTCGCATGGTATGTTCGGCACAAAAGCATCACTTCTTTAGTAAAAATAAGCACATGAGCTGTAGTGAATTTGATTTGTGAAAGCATCCAATTTGTTCGGTGCAAATGTCGTTCATCCTTCAACAGCTGTTTCGGCCTTGGGACCATTTTAACGAAGGCAGTAGTCGAAAGTTATCGGTGTATAGTGAATGAATGAAGGAAAGAATGAATGAATGTATAGAATGAAAGCATGAATGAAATGTATGTGAATGAACGTATAGAAAGCAATGAATGGAATAATCAGAGTTTTATGTGCAGCTATGTAACTTATACGCGACCGGTTTACTGAGTTAGTCCTCTGATTGAGTAGCTTGTTATTCCCAACAATCATATGAAAATTCACCATGTATGGTGTTTCTACATTTCAACAACACCCTTTTCTCCCACCTCCGTACCAGACACGGATAAAAGAGCGGATTGTAAGTCGAGATATTGATTCAATAGAAATAAACCCTTACTGTAATCATTGATTTCGGATACAAATTCCTTATTTACTACCTCCATTGCAATTTCAGTCATAGGAAATATTGTATTCCGTTTAAAACTCGGTGAGTTACGGCGTTACGTCTAGTGGGATTACATACAATGTCTAAACTATTGATAACATGAAATCGTCATAACTTTATTCCGCTCCGAATGCCACTCAAAGTATTACTAAATATATAAGGTTTGATCGGCTGTGGTGAATTAACAACTCTCCAACAATTTAAACACCTTAATGTTTGCGATAGACTCACGGTGGCACTTACTTTATCCGCACGACAAAAATTAAAAATAATGTGTTTAATTATAAGTCTGAAGTTCTGTCGCAAGTTTTATGGTAATTCCGCTGTTAAAAATTATAAAAATATTTCTGTTTTTCATAGAAGTTGGATAGCATCATATATACATGCCTATACGTACGCATATTACTGCAAGTGGCAATAAGTATGCATACATTTATTGTAAACATGTATGCCTATAGATACTGGTATTGGAAGATACAGGTATTCGAAGGCAATGGTCTCATGCTATTGCACATATTAAATGTCTTAGCTTCAATGGTCTTCTGAAATTTTCCTGCTTAGGTTCGCCTAAGCCCTATGGTCTACATGCCTCTATCACTTCTGTCCAAAATTGCAATCCAAATAAACAGAACTAGTTTACCATCAGGGACATAGTTGTTTGCACAAATGACCGTCGGTATCAATAGCAAGAGAATAAAAATGGCATAGTCTGAAATTAATAATATTTCGTGAACCAAATCTACGTTCCAGTCTTTGAGCGGAAATAGTAAGGCAAACGGTGGGAATCCCGTTCATTGAGTTAATAACGGATAAGCTGCTCTTGAAACCTTAAAAGCCACACATGAGCGATAAATGCAGGCCAACCCGATATAGACCCTGATGTTCCGTAACAGGGATTATCCTTATTATTCCAACGGCGCACATGGTTTCATACCTTAGTATTTCTATCAAACTCACCGAGTTTAATAAAGTGAAGGATTTTTATGAGTTGGACAACATTGCGAGATGTATGTTATTACCCGAGAAAGGATTATCTTGGACTAGGTTACGTGTAGGTCTCATTCCACATTCATTGTGGATGCATGAATCAATTATGGAAGTGGACTTTATAAGCACTAAACGAATGGTGAGATCGCCTTTAACCTTGGGTAATCGCATGTGAGTTAAGCCCAAGCGACCCTGCATTAGAGCTATGGCCCCTTCCAACTTGCTTTCCTTCCAGACAGGGCACATAACTGCATGAATCGTTCACTAAGTTTCAACTAAACACGAAGGCACTCAATAAAATTAAGCAATGCATGCGACTATAAATCATGTCTCTGATTACCGGCTATTTACGTGTATTTGCTTAACAAAGATAGCGTGTTGTTCCGGTTCCTGGCTGGCACAGATGTAGGGGACTAATTATCAATTGTCACACTATTGACAACTTAGCGTATGATAACCGCTGCAAGAACTATTAAGTGTGAAGCTTTCTCATGAAGATGGGTACGTGTATCAAGGGAACTAATATATGGTAGTGCCATGCTTTGCGCCCGGCAAATATCTTGTGTTGATGATCTAAAGTAATAAATTCGTTTTTATGCAAGCTGAAAATAACAGGTAAATTAACTTTCGAAGTCTTTTATGGAGAACGGCCCTATGAGTAGACAAGTTCTGAAACGGTCATACATCATTAGTTGTCACAACAAAAGCTAAATCTAGCTGTAGCAAGCATGTCAATGTTTATTCACAATGGCCTTTTTAGTTAACTTTTATAAGGATTTAGTAGTAGCTTCCTATTTCCACATATCCAATTTCATCGGCCTCATAAACATAAAACTTCAGAGCTTAATTAGTCTATATGCAACGTGCGTAGTAAAACATATACAAATTTATAAAAAGTGGTTAATTTTCTTCCTACTGATTGATACATCAGATAAGGTTCAATTTCGCACCAAGTATATTCAATAATTTCCCAATTTCCTTAACTGTCATTGATTAACCGTCTGACAAACTCAAAAGTTCCTGAACGATATGGTGAGACTACTTGCTGAGTAATTTACGTGGCCCCTACAAAACGCATTTTCCCTGCAACCTATTGAAATGAGATATGGTAAGACTTGAATATGTGTCTTTATTACCTAATCGACCGTGTACACATCCAGAGATAGGTATAGATGCATAAATTCCCTAATACGGATTAAAATTCTGACGTTTGGTACATCCTTTAGCTAGTACTATTGATAAATTAAATTAATACCTTCGTATTCATTGCATAAATACTGCAAATTATTTTAACTGCCTGTAAAATAACGCAAAAAGTGGAAAATTTCTAGGGTATTTATAGTTTGAGCTAAGTTCGCAATAGTGTACTGATCTGACTATTGTGTGTCTTAATAAAAAATATTAATCAAATATTGTCGTCAAACTATTTAATCCGCGTATAGTAAAAGTGTTATTTAAGCCCTATAGTGGCATGAAAATTCCACATTTGTAGGCGGCGTCTAATCAAGCGTGCACCGAAAGGCCTGTGTCATTTAAGTTCAAATGATATCGCATGATGTTTTCTGAAAAACGCACTTGCTTGAATTTTGCCTCACACAATCCCACTTAATCTGATTTACCTTATTGTTGTCCCACCTATCCAGATATAAATGGGTTGGCAGCAGGTAAGTTATTTAAGTGGAGTTAATCGTGACAATTATGTGAAACGTCACTCCGTGAATAGACATTTATTAAATATGTACGCTGATTACGTCTACATTACCCATTCTGCTCTTCCTAGTGATCGGCAGAGTGTTGCTCGATTTGAAACTAGGTGAGTGATGCATGGTGACCTACCCGCCCTTTTCCGTTGATGTTTTTAGTTTGCACCCGTTCAAGTGCCGAAGTTTTCACTGATATTTATGCCTTTGAAATGTAGAACATTTGATGTGGTGTATTTGGGTTCGCCTGGTTGTATCACCAACATAGTCAGAAATATTTGTATGCAAAAAGGATATTACATACAAAATACTAGTGTCAGTGATGAGTAAACTGCAAGAAAGCAGCAAGTATTCATTTGAATTATTTAATTTTGTACGCACTGCTGTACTTCATATTTAATGTACGACGAACAAAGCTTTTTTACCAATCTACTCAGTAGTTTTAAGCTGTTGATTCTCTGACTATTTTGAGTTGAATACTGCATAGTAGGTGGTCACATTTAACAGTAGAAATGAAATTTATCTGCCACAATATCAGCAAGTTAGATAGACCAAGATTTGGTGCAAATTGAGCACAAAAAGTACTTAAGATCGTTATACCATGGGTGCCAGTTACTGTATGTTTTACCAATAAGGAAGAGAATTCCATAGCGTCTTTCAACTGATATATCAAGTGTATATGCCTGACTTTATTCAAACGGCACCTCCAAGGAGTCTTCACTACATTACCGGGAAGACATAAGCTGAAGTTCTTCTTCTAGTTGCGGTGTGAAGGCTCTCTGGCAGGTCGCTAAAGAAGTGACAACCTACAAAATGCAATCCACAATTATAAAACTACAACGGTTTGGCCTTCTTAAATGTGGCAGTAAACCAGCTTTGTGATTTCCATATGGTCATCATGCTGAGGCGTTCTCAGGTACTAAAGTACTGTCAAGTAAAATCTGACAGATTAGACAAGGACATTTTGTCTGACTGATCAATAAAACCGTGCTTCATAATTTACATCACAAGCATTTTGGCTCTTGCGCAGGAGTTAAGTTCTACTAAAGCTACAGATGCGACTTTCAAATATGTATTTAATAGTTAGACTCAGTATAGTGGGCACTTAAGCAAAAACAGCGCTTAAAAGTGAGCATTGGAAATATATCCCACATATCTGCTACTATCTATTATGTTAATAAGCAAATAGGATTTAATCTAAGAAAATAATAGTGACTATCGTTTATTTGATGTTGTTTAGGCACTGAATACATAAAAGTAATATAATCTTCGAATAGTTTGGATTTCATTGGAACTATAACATTTGAGATTCAATGTATAAAACAAAACGAAACAAAAATTATTCGCATCTGAATGTGAAACAAATGTGTAAACGATATTATAAATAGTGTAAATTATGATAAAGCCCGAGTTGACTTCCTTTCAAAGTTTGTGAAATTTATTAAATGGTTGTTGACAACCGCAGATTACTTTGCGCGTTTGTAATTCCGGTATTGTTTCTTTTATCCTGCAAATGCTCATTCGCATATATATTCAATCGATCCAGGTGGAATGGTGTTACAGGACAGTGAGTCAAATCGTTCGTAACAAAGCAAAATTATCCACGGAATAGCAAACTCATGGTGCTGTGTTATTTCATTTATTCTATTCATTTCCTTTCAAAACACAGCAATCGTCATAGTGATATCGATATTGAAGCTTGGTGAGTAATTTTCAAATGTCTAACATTGGAGTATGACGTGTTTTATACATCATTAGAGCATTAAGTTACATTTTTACGCAACCTAAATACTAGAGTGCATTCAAGCTGACAGTCAGTTACAAATGTTAAATTACAACTCTGTGAACTAATAACAACAAAATATTGCCTAGGATGTTCTAAATAATTAATACTATTATGAACGAAGACGACGGAGCGACACAACAATTTTGTGCTAAAGATGGGGTTAGTAAGATTATTCGAGCCTGACACAAAATTAGCAAAGAAACCTCCCTTTGTGGCTGTTCGGTCGGATTACCCTAGATCCATCACAAACCGTTTGCAGGTCATTTGGTCCGAATGATACAAGCTTTACTTAGTTGTTTGTTATCCAGCACCTAATATGTCGGAAGCACAAAGAATAACAGCACATAATTAAAATATATGAAACGAGATAGGGCCAGTGTAACTTTTACCAAAGTGAGAAGCATCCACATTAATGCAACGCGTTTGTTTGCAGCACATAGGAAAATGGGTCTTTTATAACACCTGTCAATTTCCGACGAATAATGTTATCAGTTACAAACGTCCAAAACGAATCTTCATCGCCATCACTTAAAACAGATGCAATAAAGCAGAAAGAGTGTAAGTTCATTAAGGTAAAGTCTGATATGCCCAAGCATGCTGACGAATGAATTTGGAATAACCTTTGAATATCATCGTTGCTGACTATTGACTTTCCAATACAGTAATTACCAAGTTGATACTCGTACTTGGACTCGGTAAGTCATCAGCGCAAACCTTTATGACTGATTTATTTTACAATATAAACTGGAGAAATTTTAATTAAAACTTAATTGTCTGGTATTTTATTAATTTTCTATAGGCATCGTGCTTAGAATTGCTCATACATGATTTAATAAAGCCCATATGCTTGAAATGTAAGAATCAATATAACAAACTCAGGCACGGTTTCTTAACACTGAAGTAATCAGTTTATGAGGCAGGACGCCCAATTTATATTGATGCTGGCTTTGGTTGGTAGGTCATGGAGCACATTGGGTTTAATAGTTCAGCAAATTTGAATGTTTGGAACTTACCTGGTTGTATCCTTATTATGCACTATAAAACTTCCTTCCCGTAAGGACCACCAGAATAAAAGATACTTCCTTACAATAATGCATTAGATTTACATTGATAAAAATTAAAACTTAACTTTTGGATATGTTTAGTCGGGTGTGAAGTTACTTGAGATACTGTTGTTTCCTATGGCGATTATTTGATTCACAAGTACATGATTAAAATTAGCTCGATTTTCGTCGAAAAAGGAGCATAAATGATAGAAATATTACCATTCTTGCTTGTGACTAATTTCTTTCAATTGTATTTAAAATACAGGTGTCGACTTATTAACAGCCACTACCCGAACTCTGCTACATTGAAAACTCTGTGCACCAAGTCCGATGTGGTCCCGATTAGAACGGGTACACCGCTTGTACAAGCCTTGTTGGCTTGATATGTCAATCAGCCGTTGTATTATACGTTGTTCAAAAGAACGGCCATTAGATTGCTTCATTTTGACTTTGAGAAACGGCTTCAGTGCAGCATAGGATAAAAAGTTAAGGTGTCTGAAATTCATCGAAAATATCTCCATATTTGCATTGTCTCGCATAATACCGAATTGGTTTTTTGGTTACCAAGTACCTACCATTTGGCTTTATCTGTCCATACTCGCTGACACCATTGTGTCGTACAATTGGTTGATTTCTGCCACACTGGTCTATCATCGTGTATATTCGATCCATTTTTCGCCAACAGTGAGAATATTGCATTAAGGCATGCTTCAATGCGTATAGACTACGATCACATTTTTAAAAATTGGCTAAACGAAATGTAAGCTCTGTGTTGGAGATGTATATAGTTAATACCGGTCCGAATCAGCCTAATTTACCTGGTAAAGATAAATCAAAAATATGGCTCATCATTAAAACATAGATGTGTCAAAAACTTAAGTAGACCAGAAGCTTACGCATTAAAACTGATTGGCATTTAAGCCCACGAATCATTTCAAAAAGCTCAGCCAAGATAAGACTTTAATGTATTATTTAATACATCTGCAATGATTTATTTACCAGGGTACAAAATATTGTCCATTACTGCTTCAACAACCACCTTGTACATTTTAAAAGATAGGACAAATAAAAATGGCTTACAAAAAGGTGTGAAGTTTAAAACTGTGTTAAAGGTGCTTTACACACATGATGAATTTTGACAAGCAGTGCAAATTGCCTTCCAGTACCTGATGTAATAGTGGCTTTAACAGAAAAAATTTGTTGAACCAAATAATATTGATGACGGATTGGGTTTCATAATAATAAGATAACCTGTATTACATATACATTGTATCAATATACATATACGTTCATATTAACTAACTTAATATAAACTACATACGAATATTTCAATGCGGTTGTTTATACTCTATTGTAGTTACTAATAGCACTAGTTGGGATACGCTTAACTTTTCATATACAACAGCTATGAACTTGCAGTATTAAACTTTATTTATTCGCGCATTCTACAGACCCAAAATCTGGGGACGAATGTGAGTCAAATAATCTGGCGTAATTAATGTATCGTTTTCAAAAAAAGCATTTTGTTAACGAGTTTGTTAGAGTTGCCACCGTATACTTAATGATTTTTTTCGCATTCCTAGTAATCAGAAGGTTTGCATCGAGAATACCTTACGGTGAGTGTCGCTCAACTGGCCGCCTTATATCGTAGAAAGGCTCTCAAAATTGTAGTTAAATGTACCTTACATTTTTCAAAGAATAAGCATGTGTTGCAGTTATGTTTCACCGGTCCTAATGCGAAGGTCAATTGAAAATCTTTGAGCTAGGACCGTAGTAATTCTGCTGACTTCATGTGTGAATATCAGGAACGATGAGGCTTTAAAGTTAAGAAAGACATGCAAATCCGTAAGTCCGAGGCTAAGCTTATACCATTCTGAACTGTGTCTAATGGCTTATATTAAAATAAAATATTTTGGAATTTCAAAATAAAGACATAAAATTCTAATTAGCAATGTCTCTGTTGATATCTAAAAGTAGGCATTATTGCCAGCCTCCATACATTTTGGATAGTAGGAAAAATATTTACCTTAATGATGACACATTGCAAATAATGCTGGAATAGGATCTCTTTATGAAAGACTAAGGTCTAATGACCAATTTGATGGAAAAGCTGCTGCTAACCTTTTGTACGGCATTTTACTTTACTAGCATCTTTATGCAAAACATAGTATGTTGGTCAATAATAGACGCACACTTCCAAAAAATGGAATATTTCGAACGCTAGTGTAGTTAACATAATTGTATAAATAATTTAACAATTAGGCATTTTTTGCATTGGCTTTATGTGTAGGGTCATTTAAAACGGTTTATAACCAGCGCCTTTAGCAAGAGAATGCTACTTCCCAAATTGTGGGCATTTGTTACACGGTAAATAACTTAGTGCAAGCAAGAATTTAACCGCGACCTTTCCTTGTAAGATGTGTATATATTTGTGCTTACGTCTTTCAAGTTAACTTACTGCGTAAATTCACAAAAGCAGTTTAAAGATTGCTAGCAATTCATGATGTGGTGGTACGGTGGTGCGACAACCGTGGCCTCATTTTGCAAATTTCAACGAATCTTATAGTCTTTTTTTAAACAAATTATTTGCTTGATGCATACACAAGCTTTAATTTTGTTCGTAGATATTTCCACTTAAACAGTTTCATTGGGCCGGATGGAACTATGAGGTAGAACCTCCAGTATTTATTAAGTAGATAAATCTTAAAGCAGTCAACTTAATAAGAGCTTGGCAATAGCGCATCGACTTAGTTAACTCACGCCCTATTTGGATTGTGCATTTGATGCGCCAAATAAAACCGTGCTTCTTCTAAATTTGACATTGTGCAAATCATCATCTGAGTTAGTTACAGAGATTAAGGTTAAGCAATCACAAGATTATTTTGCGCATCTATCGATAACACAGGAATTTATTGCATTAACTTTGTAAGCTTCAGCGGGTATTGGCGGCAGTTCCTCATGTAATGCTCATTTAGAAAAAATGGTTGTCACGATCATTTTCACCTTCTTCCATTGCACCTCAAAATAAGAAACTGAGTATACTTTATATGTCTAAAATATGTGACAATAAGAACTTGTGCAGAAAATGTCCATGAAACATCCTAGACCTGTGAAGCGTTTATACCATAGTTTGTGTATTTTTAATGGTTTTTCTTGTGAAGCGATCCATCTAAGTGCTGCCAGAGGGTATTACAAGATTGTCTCTTATGGTTCCACAACTAAACCGCAACAAGTTCGGTCTTGCGGAACTGGTAAGCATGTAAACAGGCGCTAGCCACAAAATAAGCGGTAACTAAAGCGTAGAAGAGTTAAATATAACACCTCCATTACAACATCCTTAACCATACTTATTTTTGAGGGTACCTTGTAACAAAGCAAAGTGGTGTCCACTTGTTCATGCCTATTTACGGCCAGTTTAATTTTAAAGACTACAGCATCATCTAGTGGTAAATTAGTATGCGAGTATCTACGCGTGTTATCAAACTCCATTGCATGTAAATGGACTTTCGGTGTCGTTTCACAGTGAAATCTAGGAGCACGAATACATGGGTGCAGTAGACGATTATTACCAAACCAATGAGTTGAATCAAAAGCACATTTATGGTTATCAATTGTTGACTGGTTTCAAGTGTGAGCTCGTTTTTCGTCGTGGCATTTGCATTTATTATTACCTCAAGAACTTTCGGGATATTTTTGGTTTGAGAATTCATGCGATCGATGTGTCGGTTTTACTGCAGAAGAATAATCAAAAAAATATATAGCCCCACAGATGCTATTATTAAGCTAACTAATTCCTGTCGTTTTATACCCGATAATTATACAACCCAGATGCACACAAGGCTGCGGACAGTAAGTTATTGTAAAGTTTACATTAATGTACCCCAACCAATAAACAGCAACTGTGTGAAGTTGTTACAATACAATACGTATGTGCACAAATTTATATTTTTTGTTTTAATTTACAGCGATCACCCACGATATAAAAGGAAAGGCTTTCGGTATGTTTATAATGTGCATAACCAGCATTTCGTTTCGTTTGCCAGGACAAACTATAGATTAGATTTCTTATCTCCAACATTGATTCTACATCTATGTTCGCGATTGTTAAAAAGAAAAATTTTTAAGACACTAAATCGTTGCTTTCGTCTTTTTTAAAGTGTATTACCGATCGCAAAACGAAGCACCATATTGTTAACCACCTTGTATTAATATTCGATCTAACTGCAAGCAAATAACGATGTAACGCGCGCAGCAAAACAAATGACCAAATTTCGTCATTTATTGCTAAGTTAATGCTAACTTTCGTGATGTTTTGACATCGTTATCTCAGTGAAAAGCCACCAAGTGCTAATAGTAATACGTGTCTGCTTGTTTTTATGCTATATTAGTTTTTCCTCGCCAAGAACGTTCAACGTATTAATCAAACTAGCATGTAACCCATAGTATGAATTTCAGTAAGAAATTAGTTTGGTAGGTTTTCATTGCCAGCAATTCAAATAGCATTTTTCGTGTAGATAAGCTTACTTTTTGCGTAACTGCTTGATTTTCGTTACGGAATAGATGATCAAATAATAAGATTTTGTTATACCATACCACTAACTAGTTGTAGTACTTGGTTTGAAGATCATTGCTTGTGTAACGCAGTACTGAAGCTGTCTCAAAACATATTGACTTAGAGTCCACTGTGCTGATGAAATCAACGCAGCGGCTACGGTATACGTAAGGTTACCTAAAGGCAACACACAATCGCTGCTTCCAGTAGACTAAACTGCAATGCATGCCCCATTAATATTGGTCAATGCCTAACCCGCTACATTTTTATGTTATTCAAGATTCGAATAGGACATCACAGCGTAAGTCTAATAAGATGCTAATAAATAATCCGGAGGGCAACGAGTCCAAATCGTTTAAATGTGCTAGTCAACGCGCAAATAATTTTCGCAATTTCTGTCCTGTTGCAGTTATCTTAAAAATTATACTCGATGCAAAGCTTGGTGAGTAATGCGCACGATACAGCGCGTTTTGCTGTTAGTAAAGAAATGAACATATATGACTATATGCACTGATTATACCAATAGGTCCAATCACCAACTGCCCAATCCTCAAGTTGTTTTGTCATCTAAGTGCTGCGCAACATAAGAAGGTCTCCTTTCTATGCTGCATCTGTTTCTTAGTTTTCAACTCAAAAGTAAGGTTGGGCCCTAGCGAATAGGAAAATGACGAGGCTGATGTCCGCTAATATACAATCTGCTGTCACTTTCATTGTATCCATTTGTTTGTCCTTGACTACCATTTTGATTGCTTAACAGATAGCAGAACCCATGGATATATTTAGTTAAAGCTTAGCTTATGCTTGAGAACTGCTAAACGGACCAAAATGTACACCTCTGCCTTAGCGGCTATGTCCATATTCTGTTTACGCAGTCAACCTGATAATTCAACCTCAGTATTTGCTATGTTACGAGTAGTGCATTGAATAATATCGACATGCAACTGAGTGCTTTGCTTTGAACAGAAGGTTAGTGGACTCACTGTCAAAGTTCGTAAGGAAGACACACATGAAACATAAGATTTTTCTTAGGAGAGAAATTTAAATTATACTCGTTGTTGTGGTACTAACCGATGATTTGCTGTGTGCCATATTATTGAACCATTTAACGCAGAAATTTTTGAGATCATATATTATTTCTATTTATCTCCTTTGTTCATCATATATACGCACAAACTTGGCAAAACTCACAGTAGCCACATCGCTCTTTAAATCTAGATGATCGCTAATTCCTGTGTTAAAATCATTATGGTGGCAGCACACAAAAGTAAGAGGCAAGAGACCATCTGAACGGTAACGTATACAGGCGTGTGATTCTAACATTTTAATCCCTCACAAGCATTCGGTTCAACACATGAATTTGCTAAGTTTCCAAAATAGGCACCTATATCAAGAAGAAAAATTTCGAAATCAAACAGCCGAACGTGGGCTGTCCCAAAAATATAATTTTAACATATTGAACAACGAACAATGAATTTATACTTGTTAAAAATCGTTGCTTTAGAAGTCTTCTTTGATAGTTGATGGGTATATCGATATAACAATAATGATAATAAAGACAGTAAAACAGTTAGTACTCAGAATATGCAAATAAAGACTTATTGTTTCATCCGCCATAGTCCTGCATTCCGCTTAGATTCACGGCACCCGCAGTTAATATGAAATAATTCCATGGTAAAATCCAGGTGTAGGATGGAGACCTATTGCTAAGTGACAAAATGCAAGTGGATGAGTACATCATCCAACCGTTTTTAGATACTTTTCGTGTCGGTGCAGAAACAGCCGATTCTGGGAGAGCATTCCACGGGTGACAGACACGAATGGCAAAGAAATTTCTGCGGCACTCCAGGAGGCTATACTGTAGAGCAAGTCCCAGTGTGTGTTCCCTCAGGTTTGCATTGTTGGTGAGTCCCAGATAAACGCGGCACACATGATGTGGGTCTCGCGGAATCAAGTATGCCGTAATCAGGTCGCCTCGTACTCTGCGATAGCTTCCAATGAATACCCCAAATGTTGCATCCCCTCTTGATGTGAAAGATTGCTAATTCCAATTACGTTCTTAGATGCCCGACGTTGGGGCTGTTCCAGTTCATTAAGGTCGTGTTTCAGCCATAAATGCCAAGCTTGGATTGAGTACTCGACATGGGGGCGAACATACGCACTGAGCATTTGTCGAAATTTGGAGCTGTTTATTTGTCCAAACGCCCGCCTCAACAACCCCACATGTTGGTTCCCGGTCTTCGAGGCCTTTTCGGATTGCCTGGAGCAACCCAATTCATCTTGAAACAGAACACCCAAGTCACGTTCGAGAGTTGAGTGTTGTAGTACATTCGTTCCGAGCCGGTATGAGTAGCTGTCCTGATGTCGGATGGAAAGTACCTCGTATTTACTGACGTTGAAATGCAGTAAGTTTTGGGCTGACCATTGATACGCCGTATCTAGGTCACTCTGAAGCACATGTTGGTCGGCGTTTATCTGGTTCCTGCGCCAGATCTTGATATCGTAGGCAAACATTAGAAAGTTTGAAAAGGTTTCCCTGTGCATGGTCGTTAATAAACACCAAAAGCAAATGTGGACTTAGAACTGAGCTTTGCGACACAGAAAACGCGACTTGTGTAGGGTCCGGTAAAGTGCTCTAAACTCTGACCACTAATTGCCGTGGAACTAGGAAGTTAGCCATCCAGCTTAAAATGGGGTCGCCCATCCTGTAATGCTGGAGCTTGGAGATTAGTATCCGAATATCTAGACGATCAAAAGCCTTGGAAAATCCAGGTAGATCACATCAACGTATTCTCCAACGTCATCTGCCTCGGTCCGACTACGGCGTGCGATTAGTAAATTCACTGTACATGACCGCTGTCGATGGAAACCGTGCTGCTCAGGCGTGATGCTATTACAGTTTTTCAGATAACACACCAGTACATCGGCAAATATAGATTCCATGCACTTGTAGAGCATAGGAAGAAGGGATACTGGGCAGAATTTGAAGGGATCAGTTCTGCTTCCACCTTTGTGAATCGGAGTTATTGCTTCAAGCTTCCACATAGCGGCAACTTGATTCTGGTCAAAGCAGCGTTGGGAAAAATGAGCTAAAGTCCAGCCAGTTCACTTGCTGCTGCTTCTATTGTCTCTGGACGAATGGTGGCAACACAAGGCGTAGAGACCTCAGCTTTTGTAATACATCTTCCGCGGTTAAAGTGATGTGGGTTAGTCCTGGCGAGACGACAAAGGTTGGCAAATCTCTTGGTGCCAAGAAACTTTTAAACGTGAAGGTATATTGCGTCCGCAGCGCGTTTGCTGCTTCCACAGCTGCTCTTGTGGAGCCATCGCCCGTCCCGAGTGGAGGAAATCCTTGGCTTGCTTTTCGTAGGCTACTGACTTGCTTTTGCAGGAGTTTGTGGTTAGTACTAAAATTTTGTGCGATCTTCTGTTGATAAGCGGCTTTGACTGCTTGTAGCGTTTGAGTGTAGTGGTTACGTTGGCGCAAATAGTTTCCCAAGTTTATGGTGATGGAGCTTCTCTGTACACTCGCCATGTTGTGTTGCGTACTGTTACCTGTTCTCGAGCTCCTAACGTAGTAAACGGATGTACACTTATTGCAAACTCTTATCGCTGAATCCTCTGTAATCAGCTGACTGAATTGATTGACGAACTCGAGTCAGGTGTCGTCAGGGGTTTCGTCATCAAGGAACGACCAAGTTGTGCTGCAGACTAGCTGGGCTACTCGGTCGTAGCTTTTGATGGTTCACACAATCTCATCGTTCTCATTCCAATATTCCGCTTAGCAGACAAAGTAGAAACTGATCACGGCGCGATCACTGCGACCCAACGGGCAATCTAAACCCAACACATAAATCATATGCTCCTCGTTGGTAAGTAAAAAATCCAGCACAAATGGCCTGTTGCCTGTTCTGAACCGAGTGGGCAAAGTGCTATGATTGTAAAAGGGAAATACTGGTTACGAGAACTTGTAGATTGACTCTGAATTTTTATTCGATCATGGCAAGTGTTTCTACACAATGTACATCAAAACCAAACATGATAAGTATGTGAGTATACATTTTTGCAAACTGCATCTTAAAGCAGCCTCTAGGTGGTAGTCGTTTTCGCGTATAGAGTTAGGGAGACGGTAGGCCAAGACAATAAGTCAACCGTACCTGAGTTTTAACTACAAGCGGCCCCAAAGAGAGTCGGGGAACTAGAGTCTGAATCCTCCAAGGTTTCGCAGTGTAAGTCGCTTTGGTGATACAGGATTACCCCTTCTTCTTTTGTAAGCATGTCATTCCGTATCAGCGACATGCCAGGTAGCGAAACTTTGGCGTACGTCATTCCCTTGTGCAACCACGTCTCGGTGATATGACATCATATGACCCGGAAGCTTGGCAATCTTTCAGTTCAGCCAGTTTATTAAAAAGTCCATGAGCATCCGGATACAAGCAGACCAGTTTCTAGGTATCTAGGAGCAAACAGAGGGGTAAAGGGTTCAAGTGTGGGAGAAGGCCGACCGATGGAATGTCGGCAACTACTCATTTTTTGATGGGGTAAGGTTTCCTTGTTTGCAACTTTATTCGGCAAGGTTTGTCCCAACATTCGTTTAGACCTACGTCAGAGTCAGCTAATGCATCAGGCAAGTTACGCTTCTGTACATTCGTCGGTTTGCTTGCTGCTTAATGTGCTTTGATATTTGAACTTTGCAAAGCTTCTGCAACCCTAAACTGAAGTTCAGAAGGAAGAAATTTCCGATTTCTTCGCAATTGACTCAGAAACTCCAGGGTTTGTAACTGACTGCACCACAAATTTTAGGATTCTAGGGCCGCATCCTCTATAATTTGGTGAGAGAGGTATCCTAGTGAGCGATAGCTCTGCAAAGAAAGAGTTTCATAAATGAGCCGCTGTTGTTCTAAATCATGTTTTCCGGTCTCTTAAACTTCTTTGGTAGGATGTGCTTAGGCAGTCTTGCTTTCTGTGCCCCTCTTCGGTGTTGCTTTTTGATTGTTGTGCGCTCCAAGGGGCGTAATGATAGATGTGTATCGCACAGGATCCGTGTTTTAGCGCGCCTGCGGAGAGCAAAACCTTTTCTACGTCGGTTGAAGATTCAAGTTTTACTCAAATAAGTCTGGGTTCTACATAGTGTGGTGAGTTCGGACGACGAGTAATTCGTAATAGGTTTATGGGCTTGGCTTTGACACTCATCAGCACGTACGATGTGTTCCATTGGTCTTGGTTGTCCATTAACTTATCCCGCAATGTGCTGGCGGTAGATTCAGGGACATTTGAGTATACAACCGTCCGGGCACTATTATTGGATCTCCTCTTTGTTGATCCATAAGGTATGGTACTCGTTTATCCTGACCTGCTGACAAGTGTTGGTTATTTGCTGTTTGTCTCTCTATTGCTGGTAATGGTGTTTACAACAGAAGAGACCGCAACGGCGGCCAACCGGCGGACCTTAACAGCAATCTCTACATATGTAACCGATGTTCCGGAGGCATTGTCAGGACAAGAGACATTTGAACTACAGGTCCTGAGAGTAGGTGTTCGGCTGCTTCATCCAAGTTGATGCAACTTGTCAGGTTTAGTGGAAATTTAATAACCAGACCTTTCGAGTTGTGCTTGATTTTCGTAGTTGTGAGTACTGTTTTGCTCTCCTAGGTACAGTCTGTATTCGCCTGACGTTCCACCAAATTTGGAGCAGAAAACAAAGATGGGGAAGTGACTGATGCGGTTCAAGGGAATCGGATTGTGCAGCATTCTGTTGTTCAGAAGCCGCTACGCTTCCGTGGCGCATACTCGCTTCCATTGAAGTAATCTCATCGATTATCCTCTGCTCCGCTTCTGCGGTTAACCGGTCGCACTTCTTAGCTAGGATACGCAAGCAATTAACGAGTGCCATGGTGGGGCACGCAGTACAGAACCAAGTGCATGTTGGGAGCTATTTCGCTCTGGTACCTGTTGCTGAGGCACTTTTGCACATTTCGTATGATACCATTTCAAGCAATGCGAGCAAGCCAGACCCATTTTAACTACTGGATGACATTCGCTTAACCCGCAAATGCCTTCCGCTTGGAGCCTTTTCGGATTCGCATTCCTGCCATTCAACCTAGTGTCCTTACCTGACGCACTGGATTGGTTAGCGCTCTGTACTTTTCAGGTTTGAGTGCGGCGCATATCGGTAGGTCGAGCGTGGTGGTTGCAAGGACAAATGAGCGGTCGCTGTGGTCGCGCACTGGCAGAGAAGGTCAAAAGGAATGGCGTGACGGGAACGTGCCAACTGAATCTGGACAGCGCTGAACGCAGATTGAGAGTTCAAAATTCTTTCACAGCTGTGTTGAGAAACGCTAGATCGGAATAATCTTAGGCTTTTCGGTCTGCCAACAGCATTCTGTATCGAATGGTGTCACACAGAAATGCAATCGGCTCAATGTGATTGAGTTAACCGCTTGCGCTTAATCACGGATGTCTGTGAAAACGGTTAGTGATGGCACAGACTCTAACCGTAGAAGATATTTCCACGTATGATGGATCACTGTGTAAGGCTGGTAAATCCGGTTCGAATGATCGACAGTGACAACGCTGCGGTGTAGGGATCTTCTTGTGAATATTGACTGGGTTTCTAGTTATTGAATTGCTTTACACGTCATATCTATTAAGGTTTTGGGACCGAAATGACTACAGCACTACATCCAAACTATCTGTTATCAGTTAAATTTTCCAGCTGACAATCTAAGAACCGAATTAAACCATTTGCCAAATGTTGTTCTGGTTGTTAATGTATCCAAGTTAACAGTAGAACATTACTTAAACACTTGATATTTCAGGTCGATGAACGGATTCATGTAAATGCTATAGTTATGCTGTTATTATAAGCGAAAGATTCCTGAGGTAAATTTACCTACTGGAACAATGTGAGATATGTTTACCCATATGGCTTGAGCAAAACACTGTTTAGTGCCTGCTAAACAATATAACGCAACGCATGGTACATTCTTGTTTTCCTAATTACGTTTGCATATGTTCCAATCATCGAATTCAATAAACACACACACTGGTATTTTTCATTTCTCTGAATTGTCTATTTTGTTAATTTATTTTTCAACATTAAGATACTCATGAGGCTGCTAATTGTAAGTTCATAATTTTGTTGCTTTTGATATATGTACAAGAGCTAAAATATCAGCAACACTAAAGTTTCTCAATCCACAAATCTTTCACCCTGGCACTTTGATTTCCTCTTATAGTAATCTTCAAGGTGATAAACGACGCGAAACTCAGTGAGTGCTCCAATTTAGGGCTAAAATTGATCTTACTTGAAAGCATGCTGTTGCAGTTCTTGTCATTAGCGCACCGACATTCTATTAGCTACATTTATTCTGCTTTAGTTTACGGGTAGATCCTTTAGCATGCAGTATATCTTACGACATTTAGTCGCAACATTAAGCGTATGTTATGATATGCTTCAGCAATGAACTGGCGCAGCATCACAGCACAGATGTGGAAGGTGTTGAAGATGATACGTCATCTTACAGTGGGTTATCTAAAACGAAACTGACATTCATGATTCAATGTGAAGAACTGTTCATGCACATTTCCAAACTAAGGCTTCAAAGCTAAAAGAAGTTCAGTTAAATGCAAAGCATTACTAGATTCATATGTGCCACAGTTGTCATTTCGTGTCTTTGTGGATGTGCGACGACCGAGTGTCTGTATTTCCTAAACAATGTCGATGGAGTATTAGGTGGCTCACTGTTACTACTTGCGGATCATGCTACTGCTTTATACTCAACCGGCAACCTTTACTTTGTACGTCTGATGTCACTTCGCAATGACAAACTAATACTTTTATTACGAGCCCATTTCTCGCAATCATTCGAGCGTAGATGTCTCATCAGTAACACAGCGTGTTGCTTAGTCAGAAGTAAAATAATTTGCGTATTTTACGCCATTTGTTACAAGGAATGCAGCTAAACCAAAAGAAATGAAGCCGGAAACATTGTCTAGCTTTACTAGCTTGATCATTTAAATAATATGTGGCATTAGAGTGTGACACCATTGTAATATACATATTAAATTTTCTTCCTTCGAAGCTTGCTGCAGCAATTTCTTACTAAAATTCATATGAAAATTTTCACTTACGGCCTTATTTTGTCCAGTTTATACGCTTGTGTTTTGTACGATTGGTTATTAAACGCACTTGAGTCAAATAACTGACCTCTATGCAAACCTATTTTAGCCTCTCCGATGACTGCGGAACGTAAGTTTCTCTATTTATATTAATGAAGTTTTAAATGGAATCTGTGGATGCGATACCAACGTTTTTGAGCTCCTAGATTTGTGTACTCAAAAATGCTTCGTTTTGCAGTGATAATCAAGATAGTGCGATCAATGGGACTTGGTGAGTTGTGTGCTACTGTGTAGTATATGTTATAACAAATGCTTTACAATAACTTTGGTTCAATAATCTCGCTATATAGATGTCGGTTACAAGACACCAAAATTATGGAAAATGATAAAAACACGCTAATTTATCTTGCTGTTTAAGGATACAGGCAATATGAGTTTTGTTGATATCGTCCTATAACGCTGTGGCCAAGTGTTCTAACTACATGGGTATTCGCACCTAACTGCAGTGTTGGCAAACATGTGACATGAAATTTTAGATTACGTCAATGCAGTCAGCGTGAATGAGACGCAGCACTGTTAATACATAAACATTTCCTACCCCTAAAACCCGAATTGGTCAATTCTGACTAAAAATGCATGTGGAGGTCTTTTTCAAATTAATACCAGTAATATATTTATATGGGCCAAAATAATATTATTTGAAGATTGTACCAATGTTGACTGCAACCGTTTAATGCGAGCTGTCGAGTAACAGTTGTTTCATAAAAATAATGATTATTCACTATGTTAGTATTTGTGTTGAGTGCAATTTTAATGGATGCAGCACTCCATTACATACCTTACAATAAATAACCAAAATAACATTCAGAAGACAACGGCTGCTTCAACACAACATTGATTTGCGAGTTTACCGAAACAAAGAGGACACATGCTGTTTGTAATGGACCTGTATGTTTACTAATATGTAGAAAATACTAATTTTTGCTCAAAAATTGCAGGATCAGATGGGCTATTCTGCTGATCACTTGATTAAACATGATATTTAACCGCACTTAACGGAATTAGATAAATGGTTCTACATAAAAATTTATTCCCATTGTAATTATGAGGACCGTCACATTTCGGTCTGAAATAATAGATAAGTTTCAGACCAAAAGTAAAAGGCCGTGGTGTTGAGGTAACATTAATTGATTGCCCATCAATATTAAAGACCACCTTTCAGTCTAGAATAAGAATTTGTTTGCTGACTCAAAGTAATCCTGCCCTATGTGCCCCTATTAAAGATCTAACAACCGCGGCAAAATGTGAGTCCGTTATTTTCGCAAGCATTATGCAAATACTTTATGCAGTTGTCTTATAGCAGTATAATCAAAAATATCCTAGCTCATTATGTTAGCATCGCCACTATCATTGTATTCCAGTAATCAGCTGGGTAATACTTGGAACGCCATTTGGTGAGTTTTGCATCTGCTCTCTATATTGTATGCTTTCTGGCGTATGGTGCTGTTAAAATGTAGGACCTCAGCAAACTATGTAATCCACCTCGGTGTAACACAAAATTCTGCGTTGCTATAAAATGACTCAGTGATGTCTTTTGGTTGAATAAGGGGTATAGGATTAGTTAAAGACTGCAGAACTGTATCGCGCAAACGCTTATTAGATATATGATATATAATAGTACCTTGAGAGTCAGTTTTTCGGGATTTTGTTTACCACAGGGTGATAATTTTCCATACTACTAGGTTGGTTTTGATAAATTTACAACAAACCATTCGCTGTTCATATAGAGGCCCAAGATTTACAAATCCTCCAAACAAGTCTAAAGTTAACAAATTTACTTTTAGGATCATCTGCTTGGGCTGTTCAGAGACCATAAACATCTTTAAATTATAAACCAATTAGTTCCCGTCAACAGTTTAAGGAGCACACTATAAAATGTACTTGGCAAGTGCGTATATTTTGTATTATTTCTAAGTGCCATAAAATTAAACGGAACTTATGCACAACATTAAATTGGCGTAACCTTAAAAACTAAGAAGTAAAACAAAATGATGTCCATAGGTACAGAGCAGTCCTACGTCGAACGATAACTGCTTTTGAGCACTAAGCTCCGGTTTGCTCCGGCTTATCATAACAACCTCGGAAAAGGAAAGGGACTAGAATCGGGATGCCTCAGCAGAACCTGGAATAATCTGCTTACCTCGATCTGGTGAACCGAGGTAAATAAGTGTCTGCCAATGGAGTATGTATGCAGACTGAGCTAGTCAGGCTTCTTGTGTCGTTTCTCATTGGAACATGTTCCTTCACTTGATACTCAAAGTCCTGTCGGTTCTCCCTATATAATTAACTCTTCATGTACAGTTGTCCATATCTGCTTCTTTCGAGGCTGTTGCAGCAAGTGGGTTCAAAGAGAAGCTATTTTTTAAACCAACGGTTGCTAAACTCCTGGCTACCTCGGACGAAGGGACGGGCTTACCTTTGTTACTTTTGTTTCTTTGTGACATTGTAAAAGTATCAGCTTAGCGCCGAAGAGAAGCTACGAAGTGCATCCATCAACTCAGTCACGTGTTCTCATTTTACTCTATGAATCCGGATTAAAGGCGCATGATCATGGAAATCTCGTTTTTTGGTCCTCAGTCATTGTGTTTGCTGGAAAATTTGCGTATAGTTAACTCCCCCAAAACAAGCAAATCTCCATAAAGTGTATTTTCATGGATTGCCACAAAATGCATGATGTTAAAGTTCATAAAGTAATAAACTTTGTTCCTATGTCCTTTCGGTTGAATAAATTATAATACTTTATCAAGATGGCCTAGACGCTCTTTCTGTGAGGTTGATATTTTATGTATAACACGTACCCAAGCTCTCAAAGTCAGGCTTGGAGAACGCACTGTGCGGTTAAATTGCGACACGTAATCTCTAGCGAGACCTCGGTTTACTATGAGGTAGACCTCGATCATTTGATCGCAATGACCGTATCCGTAATAGAAGTATTTTGGTGTTGCTCCTATCAACACTGGCACACCAAGCTAATGCATCTGATGCTAAGGAAAGGTGGATGGGACTGCAGCCCTGGGGTGTTAAATGTAAATTAGTTTCTCTCTAACGCATCTAACTACGCCAATATCTGGTGAGGTGGCGCTACATTTTTGCCATTTTATGGCAGCCACATGAAAGATTCAGATGAGAATGAATGTTTGCAGGCAGCATCATTGATTTTGCTCGAAAGTAAGTAGGAGTTACAGAAAAAGAAATATATTTAACTTCGCAGTTATAGTTTGTCATATGAAATGGTTAAGCTTAAAACCTTAGATTCGAAAAACAGGTAAAATTGGTTTGATAAAGTTTTAAGCAGCTAGAGTCATAAATATATATTTAATCCCATTAGAGACCAAACCACTGGACCTGACGTTCAATCCTAAGGAGTATTAAAACACGACCACGTGCGGGTGAACGGTTGAGCGTTAACTAGATATAGTGTGTACAGAGGTGAACTGTGATTCATTAAAATGTACTTTAACGTTTATCTATTTTGTTTATCTGAGTTAGGTTTTTCTCATTTGTGCAATTCTTGCAACTGTAATTTTCAGACACGCGAGTCGCACTAAAATGTGAGTATAGTTTTGCCATCTGTTCAGTGATTGTAAGCTCAATTTATCTTCGAATTTCTATTTACGTTATTTAATTATTTGTTTCACAGTGCTCAGAGCTGTAATAAACGGACTGCGTTTAGGTAAGTGCTGTTTGCCTGCGTATCTCTTATGCCATAACCCATTGTAAATTTCGCACAGAACGCTGAAGATATATACCAACGCTGCTAAACCTGCAACATGTTCTTACTCAGTCAGAAAATTTGAGCGAGAAATCCAAGATAATTTGAGTCAACGTAATCTGGGTCAGGGTCCATATTTGATAAGACTGGTACTGACGCTGGATGTCTGATTGCGTACACTGACCATTTAAGTATCAATTCATTTACTAATATTTTATCAATCTGAGATTCTATTTTTATTTAGATTCCGCATATAAAAGTGCATATAAGGAGGCATTTTACTCCTCCCGCTTACTAAAACAATTCCCTAGATTTGCAGGTCTGAAAACCTTAGGTAAATAAGGGATTACAATATTATTAATCATCAGTAAATAAATCCACTACCGCACCACAAGACGCTTTATGGAATCAAGAAACCTGTGCTTAGGTGATTCGGTTAATCGAGCTTCTGACGCATCACGCACCATCTACCGCTCTTTGGTGTGAGTGTGCAATTCACGTACATCCTGATGGATGACCTGTGAACACTCCATAGTAACGACTGCACTCTACCTTTATTAACTTCAGTAAACTTTTAACTATTCACCAGCGTATGTTCTTATATTTACTGACGTGTTATGGCCCTGAAATGTTCTCAGTCCTGCATCCTAAATTAGTTGGGAAGTATCCGCTACATGTCCGGTACATGGAAGACGACAACCGGTTCATTGGCATAAGTAGTTATAAAGAAGTGGTTGTTTTTCTTCTTTATTCATGTTAGTAATATTAGAGCCTTGACGTGTGCAATTTTGCTAGTGTCGCTGTCTTCATGATTAGGCTCAGGAAGTGGAGTAAAGCAAGTACAAATTCGTTGCATCGTACGAGCCGGCAAGCTAGCTTGTACATTTACGACTACAACATACATATATATACACAAATAGATGTCATATGTGATCCAATCCTGAACTTGATGAAAACCACCGAAATTGGAAGCATGAGTGAGTGTTGCGAGTCTAACACTTGAGTACATGTGATAGAAGGAACCATGGATCCGGTTACAGACGTGACGAGATTGTAGCCGTAGGACTCTCAGGATGGCAGGTTGCTGGATAACTTAATTTATCTAGCCAAAGTATAAGCGAACTCGAATGTGTACACTTTGTGCGTGTAGCTTTACGCACACAGTCAATCACTCACTCTTCCTCTACATATTTATTAGATCGAAGCCAGTCCGAAGAAGGTGAGTCAATGCACGGAATGCATAACCACTTATTTTAGTGCTTATATCCGTGGGATGAGTTGTGCCAGCACTTTCATTGAAATTTTCCACGCCATCATTTGCTTTTCCGCAGTTTACGATAAATTGGCATACTACTTGGGCTTGGGTGAGTATTGTACCATTCGCTACATAAAGAGTTCCCTACCTGCGCCTGTGCGGCGTAACAAAATGCTGCAAACTTTAGGAATCTTGGTAATATTCGGTTTGCTGCTCATTTATATACTTCTTGTAGTAGATTTAACCTTGTAAAGATGTCACGGTTTGCGTGCAAGGAAGTGGCAGATTTCTACGACACCAACACATTTTCAAGCCTTTTATTCGTATGGCCAAACCCTCTTAAATATAAAATAAGTCAATTTGGGGAAATCCTTTCATGACAAACTTTGCAGGTCCTCGATTTCAATCTTTCCATTTCAGCTTATCATGCGTAATCTGTGCTTATACCTATATATTTCTACAAGTGATGTACGTACTGAAAAGATAAAAATACTGTAGATCGCTTCATCCGTGCTGGCTGAACTCTTGCACAGCTTCACAAAATTTACATGTAAGGGAATGTTTAATGTTTGTTCATTCAGTTAGCATCGGCAGAACTTTTTAGTGGCGTGAATTTAAAATACTTTCGTGCGGATAATAATTATAATGTAATGCTAGTTTAGATCCAATTATCATAGTCCTATCGACAGACAGCAATGTTAACACGCATCCAATATGGGATACCAGGCTACTCGTGTTTTGTAACTAGCACAAACCACTTAGATTCCATCAGAACGCAGCAACAAAGTGGTCCAATAATGAAAGAAAAATAATGCCTTATTTTAACAAATGGGTCTCGATTAGCTTAAATAATTTCAAGGCTAAAATTAACATATCTCAAGGGGTATAGTCAGCCTTTTGTCCCAACACGGCAGGCTAACTCAGAAGCGAGCAGCTACTGTCACGTACTGCAACGCATAGTCCATACGTAAAATAACAGTAAAACGTTGTATATATGTTTGCTGAAAACATTTTCAAACGATAACAAGTAAAGTTCACTTAAAATATAAGAATGTATACACAAAGAGTGAATTCATATGTATCTTTATTCCTATTACCTAAACAGACAACAGATGATAGCAAAACTTCAGTGCGGTTTTATGATCAGTTGCTATTCCACAGTATTAATTATAAATGCCGATTAAACAGATAAGATTAACCTTACAATACGAAAGTAAAGAACAATAGAACTTGGCTGATATTCAATATGACTATTACTTTTGCGTTTGTAATTATTCTGACGGAAGCTATCAACATTGACTACTGCCAGCTTACACGCGTAATCTTAAGCCACAGCAACATATGGCTAGTATATATAGCTGTCAAACGAGGCTCAAATCTCCGGTTATGCTTCCACGTGATACTACCTATGATTCCGCATTTTGTGATCTAGTTGAGCCAAATAAGTATAAGTAATTGCTAATGTAGATGCTGAACTTATTTTCCAACTATACAAACTTAATTTTATCAGGTGATGGAAAGCGAAGCATTAAGTTTACTGTCAAGAAGATTGGTAAGTATGATGCTTTACATTACAGGACTTGCTGTTTGGGATCGTTTCTAAATTTTATGCCAACCGCATGCCAGTGAGCGGATAGTAACTGGATAAATAAAGAAATTCGATGGTTACTCAGATTAACAATTAAACTTTGGCCCTGAACAGAGACTGTGTGAATTGTAAAATCAAACCAATTTTGTTCGATTCATCATCTTTTCCAAAATTTTATGCACTTGAATATTTGGCTTGTCTACACATATCAAAACCATTTACAATGCAATATTTCCGGTACCTTGTAAACCTACTTTGAAAAACCTAGCCGATTTCAGTACTGACTGACATGCGCTTCGGTACAAATTATTCTTACACAGGAATAATAGACATAAACAATTTGCGAAAACGTTATCCATTTTTAAGAAATTGAAAGAAATAGAGAAATGACAAGTAGGCTGTTGATATAATGAAACTTAAAATATTCACTGCTTAGTCTAGTAAGTTACAGCTGCCTGATAGGTTTAGTACAATTTAGTGCTAGACTTCTAATCCCTTCGATTTGCCACAGACGTATAGTGTAAATAATAAAACACACTGAATAACCTCATTTTACATCACTTCTGGCAAAAGTACATTTCCTCCTTAACTCCTTCGTTCGAATACTTTGAACAAACACATCGCCGAAAATAGCATAAAATATCTGCATCGATTCGTTAATAATTTTAAGTGATAACTGCCCTACTGCTCTTACATAATTAATAAACTTGCTATCATTGTTTATAATAATGTCAGCCTTGTTAGTTTGGCGATTAATTATCTATGGCTGCAAGGAAGAGAGTAATCTCGATTTCATCACACGTGCTATTTAGTTAAGGCGACACATACTATACATAACACATCGACTTTAATGCTGTCAAAGCCGTAGTTTTCTAGGTTATTATAACTGGAGCGCAAAACACCGTGTCGTTTCTTAATGTACTGAGCTTAGAGCACCTTGCAATTGTTGTTTTATTTCTGGGCAGCGATACGCGTTGAAATGAATTTAAACTTTCCAATCAGAATCAAATATGTACACCTAGAAATGCAAAGCTTGAGTTACTTATGAAGACCTATTCTAATTAATGCAAATGTAACCAAGCAACACGACGCATGAGAGTGGAGTATTGAACGAGGCTCGTAGACACAACAGAGAGTCTTTTACTCTTGCGACCATGATTGCATTCGCTTCATGAGATTATTGGTGGCATTGCGCGTGGAAACACCAGCGGGTGCATCAGCACTACAGCATACTAATTGGCGTCACCTAATAACAATACATATATTGTTGCTGCTTCCTAAACTTAACCTTTTCATTACAAAATGTCATTCAATTGATGGAGCAAAATCCGATTAGTTTGAATTGAGCAATTTAATCAGCTCCTGGCAAAAGTACATTGGTTTTAATCCTGTGCTTGGGCAAATCGATTGCAAAGGTAAGCGGACTTGATAGATTTACTCGGTCTGGTTGAATGACTGCAAGCATTTGGGAAGAGAACAGAAAGTACTAGTTTCAATTAAGCGTTGTAATATATATGGTAAGCTATTTATGTATATATATGGTACACCTAATGCAAAATTGATGCGTTGCAACGTCGAATCATCTTGCTTAATCTGCTTCCAACATGCTTCGTTTGCGTCTATAATAGTTTCTTGCGCAACAGCCGTGGTGATCACACGTCATACGAATAATAATCTACTACCACATCTAACAGCTATAGCCTAAGTTCATGTTGTATGGATACAAAATATGCTTACTGAAATAATAACCTTTATCGATTAACAACATTTGCTTTATTTTTCTAGTGGTTCGTAAAACGCCCAAAACATAGGCGGTAAGCTGATGCGTGCTCTAAATTCGCCTTTATTCACAGAATCGCTATTCTTACGTTTCCAACGCTTCCATCGATACCTAATGCCTGCTGTACAATAGACGGTTGCGTAAAGCAGGTTCTTACGAGGTGATATATCAAAGTTTGGTTAGAGAGGAACAAGTTTTAAGAGTATGCTTTTGGTCACAATTAAGGCAAAGTAAAGTTAGTTTACAGGCAAGTACATATCAACATCAAATCATTCGATGTAACAACTATTAAAAAGCCACCTATACCATAGCTGTTAAGCACGGATCCCATAACTCAGGATGCCAGTCTGATTTTCTGCTACGTTCCTAGCTTGCATGATAGTTTGGTACATGTCATGCTACATGGCATATTGCTTAAAAGCTATCATGGACCACTGACGGATGCTAGGTCTGCTGGCATGATAGGTTGCTTAATAGGACAAAACGTGGTTGTCCAGAAGTTACGAGTCCGCTCTTGATGACGCTAATCGATATACAACTATGACGAGTCCGGGCAGAAGTAGACATCTAGTGCTTTGCTCAACATTTGGCAGACTATCTTACTTGGAAACTGCTGCAATATACTCCAAATAAATTTGTACCAAAATGAAGAAAGTTAGGCTGTCTGTTGTTGTAATATTCCAATAATGGTGATATACATGTTGCTTGCTATTCACAATTAGCGCAAAAGTAATCTCCATGTTTGATTTTATAATTAGCTCAACATTTTGCAAGAGCATATATCACCATAGTGTTTAATACGGTGCGCCAAATTTACAGAAACAAAAGCGACCCAAAATACCATGGGTAGTTGGATACAGTTGATGCTAATGTAGGAATACAATGAATGCAGTGACTAGTAGAAAGCAGATGGAAAAACGTTATCATCTTCATCACTTCTCGATCGGTGTAAGGACGAAACGTTCTGGAGCGAAACAGTCTTCCTCAAAGAAGGAATACAGTTTCGGGGATAACAATAAGCTCCAGAAAAATTAAGCAAGTGTAAATCCAACAGCTTCTTAAAAACTGCTTTCATAGTGGCAAAGACTACAGCCGACGGTAAGTTGTTCCAGTCATTCACTGCTGGAGTGGATGCAGTGATCCCTCAAGGGAGGTGGAGCAGCCTCTGCTTAAGGATTTTCAAATTGTGTTTGCGTGTTAAGCTATCTTTGTTGAACTAGAAGACTTCTTGAAACTCATCATCAAAGTATCCTGTGAGAATGCGTTATGTGTAAAGCAGATCACGAAGATGATGGCAGCCGAGAGAGAACAAATGCCTGCTCTGGAATCGAACACAACCATAAAATTTCAAAGCACGGGGATTGATTTTTAGGCTCGCATCTGCAACTTTTCACTCAGGTAGCACTCGAACTTAGTGTAGGTAACTTTCTAGCAAACAATACTCGAGGAGGATTTGTACATGGGTGACCAACACAAATCTGAACATATCTGAAGTCATCTGGGAGGCTGGCAACCTTATATACCAACATTCTGTTGGCTTTACCGACTTTCTTCAATGATATAAAGACAAGAGGACACCACCATCCTTTGCTAAAAAGTCATTTGTGACTAAAGACTCACGGATGTGTTAGGTGCTTATTTGTTCAGCGGCGTCAAACGGGTGAACAGAGCGCTTTTCGCAGTCTATATGTAAGTTACAAGGGCTAACCGTTTATACAGTATGTTAAGTGCCACCTGCGATCTGCCAGCATTATCGAGATCCTTAGCCTCCAAGAATAGCTTTAACTCATCGTTCTCGATTAAACAATCTGTTAAAGCGCAGTCGGAAGGGCATTGAAGAATATTTTGGATAGTTCCGGATCTAAGGGCAAAACCTTGTGACACTCCACGGTTCATGGGAACGGATAAAAAGGGATGTATTAAACTTTACTGACGTTTCAACTCTTCTTGCGAAATCAGCAATCAAGAAAATAACTTTCCGGTAGCTACCAATGAACGAGAGTCCAAAAGGAAACCTTTATTCAGAAATTATAGCAAACTCCTTGCTGAATGCAATGAAAATAGCACTCAGAGGCTTGGGTGCATTAAAAGATTTCGTCCAGTTCTCTTTAGCAAAAAGTGCGTATGAAATGCAGAAGCGGGCCCTTCCAGAACCATGCAGGTTAGGCGAGATGACGCTTAGGTCTTCCAAACGCTGCTGAAGAGCTCTTTTAAGTATCCGCTTTACGAAGTTGTAGACACCTAATGTTAAAATGCGCCGTAATCAATAGGATATTACCGATGTCCGCCTCCGTATATGGGATTTACGATGCCAATATTTCAACTAACAGACAGATGGTCAGCTGTTAGTGAGAGCTAAAACAATTGACAGAGAGGAACAGCGATGTACCTGGCCGTGGTCTTGAGGAAAATTAGACAAAAGCCATCGGAGATAACCTCAGTACAAGAGGGAGCTTCCATGTAATCACCATACCATTTTCCATGGAAACGCTACGAAGGAGAAGGAACTGGATACACACATCCCCGAGGAAACGGTGTCTTAATCGAGTTGACTACTGCACGCAGAGAAGTATGTAATTCAGCTTCATAGTTTTTGCCGCAGAGCAAAACATAACTATCACAAGAGAAGAAAGTAAGAACAGCATTTTCAGCTTTAATGCTTCGTTTTCCATATGGAAAAATTATTTTCGGATCAGTTATTGACTGTTAAGCCTACCAATGTTCCTTATAGCTGTCCGTTTTTACATTGCTTTGCAGCGCATAAGTTCAAGGTGGGCAGAAGCTGACTGGTTAACCTAGTATCTGTTCCATAGTTTTCTGCTCTCATTCGTTGGGACCACAGTTTTAGATCAATGCAGGGATGACCTCCAGAAGTGACCTAAGCATAGAAACTGGTATGATATTTTGATTAGGTATGTCATTTTAGCTTTCAATTGATCCCAAGCACCCTCGAGTTCTATATGGTAAGGAAATTTCAGTCTAGTACGCTTGCAGCTGATCTTAGAATTGACAGATCGGCACACCAGAAATTCCGATGCTACTCTTGTTTGTGGTTAACAGTGAGGCACTGCATCAACCTAAAGGATACAAGACAATGATCATTTTTACCAAACAGCTGCCTAGCCGTGAAGTTGGAGACATCAGTGATTGCAGGCGGAAGCACTAGGTCGTGGATCTGTGGCTGCTGGCCCAGAAGTATCCGAGTAGGTGTAGAAACAAGGTAAATCAGGTTAACCCCCAAGGCCTTTTCCAAGAAAGTATTGTCAAAAGGATGGTTAGGGAGATCACTGTGGTCCAGATCACAAACAACACTTGAACACTGAAGCCGCCATAACTGGATAGTTCTTGCCTCTTCCGTACTTCCCTACGGTGTTCAACAATCAGGATTCTGATCTCAATAGGGCTATGTAGACAACACAAGTCAAAGTAGGTTTTATGAACCCAATGGGCGACCTGCATTGGTCGTGAAATTGACACCAGTAGACTTCACTGACACTGTCACTGATACTCTCCACAATATATTCTCTGAATTCTGTTTTGCAGTAAAGCATAACACCGCCTCCAGGTCTAGCATCAGTACGATTAGCTCAATCAACGAGAACTCCTTAGATGCGCTCCTCCTGGTAGCAGATGTTCGAAAACAACTAGGCGCCAGTGAAATGCAACAAATCCGGGCGATGCTGTGCGTTGAAGAGATGCGTCTCAGCCGGCTTGTTTCTTATGCACATTCGTACAAGTCACGCGTAATCCTTCAATCGATCATAGATTCCTGGAATCATGAGGATTGGTCTACAGTGAGTATTCAAACGTTTGGACTGCAGGAAAACACGCAATATAGAGGTTGATTTCTCCGTATGTTCTGCGGGAACGTAGATTCTTGACAGTTCTCTTCAATTTGACTCGGTCCTCTGAGAAAGAATCCCTTAGGATGCAGAAGTTTTTCCCCTGGGACGGAAAGTTAGTCTGAGAATTCGGTGACGATCGTACTCAGTTTGACAGATAACCTTTCGCGGGACGAGCTGAGTAAGGGTCTTTTTGCATCTTACCAAGGCGTAAAGCATAAATGGGATATATTTGCTGTTCAGCGTCGTCAAACATGGGGAAAATCGGACATTGTAAAAAGGCCTTGTAATCAAATATCCTCTCAGCTGAATTTTCCTTATTGCGTCGAAGGGCATCCAATATGATCAGAGGTCGATCAAGAGCATGTCGTCTGCTTTCATCGGGGACCAGCGAGTTTGGGTTAGGTGCTTTTCCCTTAATGCATTTGATCCAACTGGTTGATTTGACTAAGAAATTGACTTGTCTTTTAATATGAAAAATATTGGCTTAGGTAGCGAAACTCATACTTTGGACACGGAGGATTTTAAACAAAACCCAGGAAATGCTGTTCTTCAGCAAAGTAAATATCTCATTTTAGTGAGAAAAGCCTGACGAAAGCTGTGATTGGTTAAGAAATTTTTCGATTGAACACTTATCGGAACTACGAGACTTATTGAATTGGCCTCAAGGAGGAAGCAATAGGAGATGTCGAGGAGGCCTTTCTCAGTCAAGACACTTTCTAAAACTCTACAGCGGGTGAACTATGTTACGGGTGACGTCTGCAGCTCGACACAGTTCTGCGTGGGTCATATTCAAAAACCAACACCGTAGAAGTAGTATATTACAGGCACTCGTGAAACCCGGAAGGGAAAATTCTCATAAGCTCTATGCAGACAACCATAGAAGTGTGTGCACTGAATGGTCTTCGAGCGTTAAGTAACAATCCAAGTAGTTTGACTCCAGTGGACAAGATAAGCTCAACTGTTGAGAAAGTGCAACATCATGCCTTTCAAGTAACCGCTCGCACTAAGCTCTTCACTAGTGAAAATTCACACGAGGGCTCAATAAGTCATGATATAGAGACGCGAGAAAACTACTGACTACTTATATGTTAAGTTGCACTTGTATTTGGTCATAACTTTTATGTTATTATTCATTTCATTATATCATCAACTCTTGTAATTCAGTTTTAACTTTGATTAGAGTTAAGCATAATTGTTTGCACATGCGCTACAACTGTGTAATAAAAACTCGACATTTCCTAAAAGACTGGCCGTAAAACTGCAACATAACCTTCCGTATGATTGTCACTCTCCTGTCTAATATAAAGATAAATTCAAAAGCCTCTTAGGTACTGACTTATAAATGAATTAAAACAATGGATGCGATTTAAGAAATAAAATAAAATTAAGGTGTACACGTCTATAAACGTAGTCTGGTAGAATCCAAACAATTTTCTGATAACTTCGTTATTGTTACTGTAATCAAAATAACGCTCTATAATTGCCTTTCAGAACCGCCTGGAAAATTATTTGGATCCGTTCACAAACATGGTGTCACTTTAAAATTCACTTGTATTTTACAAATGCGTTTGAGATTATAATTGGGTTTCGGCACTGTCTTCTTGATTTCCTCCATATGGTTAAACGTGCACACTCATAAACACCAGTCTTGATGATTCCTGAGAACTAAATATTACTAGAATTCATGCGAGTAAGCAACCGACAAACGAATCTATGGTAGGTTGAGCGAATGCCTAGTGATAGACTGCAAATTAGCCTTTATTTGTTAGTCTTTGGAGAAATTACCATATATCGTGGGTTGCGACACACAATCGCAATTGTGCATTCTGTTGACATTGGATTTAGCACAAACTGTTGCGGTTACAAGAATCTTGACCGCAGGGTTGGGCTTCAGTTTTGTTCTCTCCAATCCCTTCTGTCCACTACACGTTTCGTCTCTTGTGGAAGCGTCAGGTAGATATACACCGATTTGAATGTAACCTTCGCATAGAGTGCTTAGGGGTCATCGACATTATCACGAAAATATTTAGCTCTCTTACCATCGTTTTCCACATATTGAAACGTTTATTCTCGAATTTTCATGCGTTTCCATTGTATCTTAGATAGTGACAGGCAATCTCAGTTTACCAGGAGTTTAGCCTCTGTTATTTCCAGTAATAAATAACTTTACAAATAGGTGCAATTTTCCTGACAACGCAAGGTAAGCTCCGTAGGCATTATCAAGGTAAAGTAACACGAATAATCTGTAAATGTACAGGAATGTCACAACTTTACCGGTTACAGAGAATTTATGTTGTATGAATACATATGGTAGGTATGTGTACGTGTTGGTGCTGCTATATTTGTCGTTAGTCTGTCAGATCGACGGAGAGCAAAATGGCCAAATGAATTCTTTAACATGGATGAACCACGTCCGTAGTTTAAGTAAGATGGTTTGAAGACGTAAGGAACAGTTGCCTTATTTAGGTCTAGCTACATCCGACACGTTACAGTGTAGTTAAACAAATGAGCAATTATGAACCATGAACAATGATTTATAACGGGTAAAAACGCAGGTGATTGACTTGTCCCATAGAGTGTTTAGAGTGAGAAAAGATAGATCAAGGGATAATGGAGTCGTCAGTTCGGGCGATTACAGATTTAACTGCACTGCCGTATAAAGGGAGTTTGAAATGAGAATGTACGCATAAAACGCAATAATGGAAGTGGTTACTGATCATGTAATAGGCAAGAAACAAATAAAAAATAGTAAGGACTAGGCTTACTAGTGTGCAATTATCTTGATTGGACGGGATACAGAAACCCAGTTTCCATAGTAGTAGCGTTTATCAAATGGTGTGCAAGGGGTTTGGAGTGACTCATTCACAAGTAGGGTTATGGCACTATCCACCGTTTGTTGTGCATTAGTTCCAACATGCTCGATAGCGCGAATTCAGCATCCGTTATCTCACCGCGCAACCACGTTTCGTTGACAGCGATGAGGTCCCAAGCTGCTAACGCGTTTCTAAGTCTTAATTCAGCTAATTTGCTTTGTATACCTTGGGCATTTGGGAACATGCCTGAGAGCTTCTCGGAGACCAAAAGTGTGTTAGATTGGATGCGTGAAGGAAGATAGTTTACTCCGACCAATAAAGGGTCGGTGACTAATTGTTTTTTGGATGGATTGCAGACTCTTGAGACGAATTTGATATGTAGTCAAGTATCAGATGGCCCAGGATCCCGGTGTTTGCTCATGCTCTGCTGTGCCCCTCCGGATATTATTACTACTGCTGAAACCTCCCCGAGTCAGGTCCTGCAGTTGGTGTTTTCATTATGAGTTGTGCATCTACTGAATTGTCACAAGAAGTTGCTGGTGTTCCTGCTGCTTTCAGCCGAATTTCAGTTGGCAATCTGCAACGAAATTTAGTCCAGTTCTTTAATAAGGTTTGTGCCGTTAGTTCTGATGGTAACACAAGTTTTAAGAGCCTGGGGCCTCATCCTTTATAGTTTGGTGATATTGGGATCCTTGTCAAGGAGGTGCCCACGACATTTTTGAGAGAAAATGCCTCCCGGATGTAGTGCCATTGCTCGCGGTCGTGCATCTGAGCATCGTCGGAAGAGGAGTCAGTAAGCTCGGGAACATCGTCAGCAATCCCTGTTTGTTTATCTTGACTTTTTCTGTACCTGTCTTGTTTAGCGGGATCCACTGAACGTTCTTTCCACGGGATTTCAGGTAGTATGAGCGCTCCACTTGAGTCGTTGCTGAGACGATTCGCAGACAGCAGAACAGCTTCAGTCTCGTCCGCCGAGTTTAGTGTTACCCGAAGTAAACGGGGTACACCGTAGTGCAACGTGTTAGGGTGACGCGAAATTCCTTTTAATGTCCTGGGATTAGCATGGACACCGATCGACGTACAGATGGAACCCATTGATTTCAATCGTCCGTCAACCTACCCTTAATTGGATTGTATTTGGATTCGGGGAATTTGGTGCACACTAAGTTTAGGGCACCATGGTTGCGCCTGGTGGCTACTGGTTTTGGATTTGGAGGCCTAGCATCCGGTGTTTTTGGTGAAGTTGTGAACGGCACTGATGAGTGACATCCGTGCTGCGACAGATTTATTTTCCCTAGTCCGGGCACAAATGTTACCGGTGCTCTTTCCGGTGTTTGCTTGGCGACAACCGATGCGTACGTAGCCGGGTTGTTCACTATAACCGGTTGACTGTAGCTTACGGTCTCGTGTGTAGCGAACAGACTACTAAGTGCAGCCCACCGTACAGAAGTTGAGGAAGACGCGCTGCATGCAATGTTTTTTTACTTATAGGTGGGAGAGAGAATGGAGTTGATACTGTTAGAGGCTTAGTCGTTGGGGTTAGGTTGGGACGCCTGGTTCGCTTCTTCGGTCTGACTAGGGAATTCGGGGTTTTGCACTCACATTGCGGGTCCGTTTCCTCCCATGGGTGAAACTCTGGCGTTCACCAGTTACTCGAACGCTTCTGTTAGCCTTTCACAGCTGTTCAGTAGCACAGCTAGACAGCTAACAAATGGGATAGAATTGAATACATGGCAGAACCAAAACGCCTCCACCGGGTTCGTTTTTGTCGATCTCATCCCAAGGCAGGTAGTGTGATAGGAGTTCCAACACGCGGTACACACCAGACCACTTTTACCACTTTATCACTTGGTTCGCATTTGCTCTTCATGCGAGACATGTTCACGGTACGCGTGCTGTTTTAAGAGGAAGCAAGAGGACAGATATACGGACGCATCGTATTTGACTTCGTTTCACCTTTTGTTGCGTGGCCATCGGCGCTGGTTTGAGGTCAAGGGGGTCAGGCGTGTGGTGTCCAGATGCGTCAAACTTGCATTAGGGTAGACAGGCGACGTGCGTGCTATCGATCCAGCCGGTAAATGGATAGGCAGCGATTGCAGCGTAGGATTGAATTAAAGCAACTGACTTGGAAAATACTGTCTAATGACGACAGTGGCTGTTCCAAGGACGTACCAATTTGACGATTATTGCTTTGTACAGCAACTTGAAGGAATGGTAGTAGGCTGATCGGGTGCCTCCCAAAAAGAGCTTTAAATTAAGACCATAAGAGTTGTTTTGTGACGAGAGAAAAAATCAATCCTCTGATAGGGCGCAACTACGGCTGACTCCGAAGTTGGAAGAGCACAGTTTGCTGGTGATCCGCGGATGATAGATCCAATAGATGAACAGTGGTAGGGTAAGCTTGCGGAGCCAAATCGAATGATAGTACGTAGGTCTCTGTGAGAATAATTCTAAAGCTTTATTTCGAATAACGCAGGAGGACACTTTTATTGTAAATTTTATGGAAGTACGCTTGCCAGGCGGAAAATCGCCAATTTGGGGATTTCGGTATTGCAAACACCTACATCCTGTAAGCAACGACGCATTTTGTAATCATTTCTTTCAAAATATAGTGAGAGAATGCGCCTAGGCCACTGACCTCCGCGAGCAGCACTTGACACTGCAACTAACATGGTATGTCGGGTTATATAGCACCCGTTGTGTATTAGAATGCGAAGCACTATCATGCTTGAGAATTCGGTTGAGGCGAAGTTAGCTTCTGACATCGTTCACTAAGAGGGTAACCGAAATGGATGTTTTGGATTAAATTATTCCATCCCTGCACTCCATGATGCTTTTCGTACTTGAGTGAACCCATCAGGTAGAGATATCCTTGCTGGCGTCGTAGCTCGGATCATACTTCTTGACGGCTGATGCCATGATTAGTTGTCCAATGAGGGCCGCTAGCAGCGCTGGAGGCAGTGGTCAGTATTTGCTTGTCAGTATTTGAAGCATCCACCATTTTGTTGTATTGCGGCACGTAAACTCAACAGTGGCTTCCAGTGACCTGAAGTCAGGAATAAACATTTCAACCACTAGTTCATGTCCAATAGAGCGGTCTTCGATTCTGTTCTTTCCAATCGTGCACTCCACGTTGTGTTTCTCCCTTGTTTGGTTAATCATGAATACATGCCACTGATATTGATTAGAACTTATCATAGATTTGTTGACGCATACCGTCACAATCACCAGGCCATTGAGCTCCGCGAGCAACACTTGACCTAATGTTTAAGCTTTGATTGCCGTTATTTGGAAAACCCATCACTTGTCTTGGAATGCGGCATGGAAATTCAGCTGAGAATGCTTTCGAGTTGAAGCCGGAAACGACACATTTGTTCAGTTAGTCCGTATTTGATTTGAAGAGTTACTTTGGTGTACCCCCAATCCGTACGTTCCACTTTTGGATCATCATGCATGTAACGTAAGCTGATTGTTAAACACAGCACATAGTTGCTAGCGGCTATCGCCATAAGCTTTATGTCATTTCGTTCCGTGTTCAGCAATTGTCAAAGCATTTCTGGAATAGCTGTCGTGTGTCTCTTATTGTGACACTTCATCTTAGGTGTCACTTCATGGGAAGTTGACGTCAGCCTATGCCATTTCAATCACATGGACCGTTTTCCTTAAGACCTCTCTCATCTGAAGCTAAAATGGGATTATGGGTTGCGTTCTGTTCCCAACTAAGTTAACATAATCTCCGACTTACCACGTCTGACAGGATTTTCATGTATTACTTAGTAAGCCTCATAATCTAGGGATCATGGTAATAGCCCCAACCACTATGTGCCGTGGTCTACTCACGCTATTTCTTCCTTTTAAGTTCCCTCAGAAGCGAAGCACTTCATGACATGCAAAGATAAGTGGGACCAAAACCGAGACTCTTTTGAATCACTCAACTTTCTTATCTTTAGTGGACATGTAACTGAATTTATTCTTTGGATATATCAGTACTGCAATCATTTAAGTAACCTCTACTACCAACGACTGGCTACAAACTGTATACATTGAACTTTTTAACTTTGCTTCGTAAAGTTGTCGTTATCAACGGAGTGATTCTAAAGCTACCAAAGACAGGTTATTAGAATCAAGTTATTACGGGTTTATTAATTTTTTATTTTGTTGAGAGATATTTAACTGTTGATAGAGTATTAGCAATATGGACCCATGTTTGTTTACTGTGTAAAATTGCGTAATACAATTTCACGTGCATCGGTCCAACTGGCATCTTTCGAGGTCAATAAGAGCATACAAGCAAGCGAAACATAGTCCTTGATTGTTATCCTCACTGAATTGCCTGGGGACGACTTTTTCCCACCCCACGGATAAGCGTACATGCTTCCGATTTTCAATGATTTGTTTATGCTTGATGCTTCTCGGCCGAAATGCGACGTGTTTGCACCAACAAGAACGCAAAAGAATTCATCATTGCTGCCATACCAGTTTCCGACCATATAAATAAGAAGTAAGAAAATCCGGCATTTTGTGGAGGATCTAGATCTTAATGGGACCGTATAAACGTACGATCGATGTATATGTTTCCAGACATTTGCAAGTAAAACTAATGCGCATTCCATCGGACCCGGGTAGGGCTCGAACCCGCACCTCGACTGTTGCCAGTCCGTGGTTGAGACCACTGAACTACGAGGGACGGCAACGTCCGTCGTGAATAAGTAACTAGATGTGATATAGCGTCGCTCACTATCCATTGACCTACACGTTACTGCCATGCAGAGGATAGGGTGGCCCCCTCACCAAGCGACGAGCTTACCCAACTTAAGCCACCAATTAACTTATGGCATTATAAGCAATTTGGTCTGCGTACTGATTACAGAAGAGTAGTAGGGGGAGTTAAATGTTATAGGTAGAAATTCGTCACATCTAGACTCACTCAGTCAGCCGCCACACGCTACCATGTCCTCTGCACAACAGTAACGTGTAGGTCAGTGGATAGTGAGCGACGCTATAGCACATCTAGTTACTTATTCACGACGGACGTTGCCGTCCCTTGTAGTTCAGTGGTCTCAACCACGGACTGGCAACAGTCGAGGTGCGGGTTCGAGCCCTACCCGGGTCCGATGGAATGTGCCCTACTGACGATTCCCAAAAGGATGAAGCGCGCGTCCAGTGCTTTTCCGGGCGTGTGGCGGCTGTCTGAGGGAGTCTAGATGTGACGAATTTCTACCTATACCATTTAACTTCCCCTAATACTCTTCTGTAATAAGTACAAATAAATGAATCAGTAAGTTTAATAGCGATGAGGAGTGTTTGTGGGACTGTTGTTTTTCATGAGTTGTTCATGCGATATTTTGTTTTGCTATCGGGTTTTGCGACGGGATTTAGAACGCTTCGCTGCATTTTCGTTAATCGAACAAGCGACGGCGTAGCCACCTACTTTAAGCAAGTAATTGAAATGTTCTGTGCGTATATTTACTGAGACTAAACAGGCGGACGCATTTATGAACATGGCTAACAAAGTCAGATTATCATAACCTGCGTATTCAGTTTACTCAGGTTCACTTGGTTATTTAAACGGCTTAACATTAAATCGTGTTAACAAGCTAAATAATTAAATTTATTCGCGGAAGGTTCGACGCACACATAAATAGGCATGATCACGAGGTAACAAACACTGATAAAGTGTCATTCATAATGCATGTATAGATGTTAACCATGTACACTTATTTTACAGAAGGCGTAGGAACAGGTGGAAATAAATATTTTGCTCGTGTGCAGTATTAGTCGTATCTGCGGGCAAGATACGATGACAATGTATTGTGATCAATACTCGCAGTCGGCCAGTGAAAACCACTGTCTTAGACCCTTTATAGCCCGATTCCGCGAGACAATCAATGAACGTACTAGCCATGAAATCAACTTGTTTGGCTGAAAATAGGAAATGAATATGCAGAGCTGCTGAACCAGAAAATTAAACATTCCAAAAACAGTTTTACTGCCCAGATCATTAAGAGTTTGAGGGTCACGCTAAGCTCTTTATTTCCGAGAGTGCGCTACATGGTCAGGGTCGCTGCTAGTTTGTAGAAATCTTTGACTCATCGTATGGTGTACACTGTGGGGCAAATGATCTAGGCAGCGGACGAATCGTGCGCGTGGAATTGGTTGCGTGGTCATCTTTAATATGATTTCGGGTCCTTGTCAATAAATGTCTAGCCATTTGTGAATGGAACATTCTCTCCAGCCGTTATTAGTTTTTCGATGAACCATCTGCTAGGATTGTAGTTTCTATGTGCCCAGTTATTCCCAATGGACTTGTGTCAGGGAGGTGGTGATTGCCGATAAGTGCGGAAGCGAACAGAGGCCTTGTCATTTTCGTAATTGCTTTCGTTCATGTATATGAGCCACGGGCCAAATGGGCGTCGCACTTTAGTCCACATTGGGTAACTTCATCCCAGTCAAGCAAATGGACGATTGATCCATGATGGATCTGTAGAAAGTTTTCATGAGCGTTTATAGACCTCAGAAAACGTAGAAAGTGAGACAAACCGGGAGAAGGCCGCAAAGTACAGACGTGATAAAAGCAACATGAAATTCTTAATGATCTTGAGAAAACTGGAGTACAATTCACGAAGAATTATTTATTGAAGCTGTTTTTAATGTGGCCAATATAAACTTGTTAGATAGCTAGATAGCTTGCAAAAAAATTAAGGCGTTCTGTTAGAAGCCAACAGAAAACTACTGGAGAGTCTTCCAAAATGCGCCATGTAAGCAGAGAGGAGGAAGAAGAGGATAAAAAGGTAATAAGCGTTAGGTGACTAAGCAAAGAAAGAATCACAGGAAAATCAACGCTAAATCTCTGTGTAATGGGAAACAAGTAAGTCTACCTAGCCTGTTGTGAGAATAGATTTAACCTAGGTATCCAGGTGGAGAAACATCAATGCGGCATGGCACAAGCTTATGAAGTTAAAGCGCAACGGCGCACAGAGGCGCAAATTATCCCAATGTTCTTGAAGTTGGGGTTTAGAACAAACTGAGTGATAAAAATGGTTGCGTTGGCTCAAGAAGCCTGTATTTACCACGAGTACAGAGACTAAGTAACGAGTATATGGTAATTAAACATCAGGATATATGAAAGTAAGACACTGCAAAGCGCGGAGACGCAATTCGTGCTAGCATGCTGGTAATTGAGGGATACAAATGGCTGAAGGCTGAAAGAGCCTGTTATAAAGTCGTGAAGCAGAAGGTACAAAAAGTGTAGTAACAATGTGGCGAGTTAATGGTGATTAGGCAACAAGATATATGAAGCTGAAGCTTAACGACCCACAGCGTGGTACGTCGTTCCAGCATGTCAAAAGTGACTTCTAGAATGGAATGAGTAATTAAAGAGCCTGTGGTGCTCAATGCAGCCAGGTCGTATGCATGCTATCACTGATGGCCTACGGACCTGGTCATTTGCCAGTCTTTGGAGAACCAAGTGGGTTTCGGTAACGACCATATCCAATGTGTTTTGACTTTTAGTAGTAAGAATCTATAGCATAATAGTTGAGGCACACTTCATATGCACCCTTCGTAGGTAAATGTTTTGAGTTAATAAAACATAGAAGTCGGGATAAGAAGTAGTCATTGGTGCTAGCTAAATATCACGAGCCAACTAAGACCTTACCCTTTTTGAATTGACCGCACTAGGCTGGCTAGCCGAACAACTCAGGGTGCCAGCAAATAGCTCGGCAGCAGAATGGTGCATTTACGCCTGACAAGCGTTCTCCCTGGAAAAAGTCACAAATGTCATTAGTACAAAACTGTGACGTGGCGCTTGTGACTCAAAACCAAATAAAGTCGCCGCCACTTGCTTATCCGTGCAGGCTTTCCAAATCCATGGGTGTCAAACATCCCTTCTGGCACACGCGGCACGATCAAACACAGTAAAAACTGCAGTAGCACGTTTATGAACCCAAAGAAACAGTTACCAAAATACATTTATACACCTATGTGCATTCAAGGATGGACAGCTAAGACATTCCTATTATACTAGTGTAGATTGCTCGACCACGCATTGCACCATTACTATGATAATGCCTGTACAAGCATGCCTCACGTAGTCGGAAATAAACAATTTATTTATGCATCCATTTACTCGTTAATTTATTATTTTAATCAATTTGGGTTGGATTTAACTTAGTCCGTTGCAGACTTCTATTGCCGTACGTCATTCAGTGGTCTACGCTGCTGCATGTGAAGTTGTATAGACGGCAAACGCGCACGGCATGAATATTAATAGTTTCAGAGAACGCCTATGCAGTCTTCCCATTGGCACTCTCAACCGTTATTCGGATGCGTGGTACACATTTATCATTTACGCGCTAACACATATTTCACTGACTTCATTCTAAGTGGAACCTTGAACTGAAGCCAAGTGAACACTGGTATCACTCAATTGGTAATTGTTCCACTTTGCTTAGTTGTGTTTACAAAACGCTGGATAAAGTCGTCAGATTTCTGTTGGACTGAAATGCATCGAACATCGTGTCCGTCGTAGCTTCTAATGGGTCTGAAATGTCAAAATGCAAGTGCAATTGGACAAAGTCGGAACTATATAGCGCTTAGGTCGCATTGGTAAAAGTCAGTTAAAAGATGCACACTTGTCTTTGCTTTAACTTCCGGTGGACTGATGTAGTCTGATCCGTGTGGCTTTCGTTCAAGTAAATTATCTCGGTATGGAAATGCTTGTCGTACTCCGGATTACGTATCAAAGCGCGAACTGGGTGCTAATGCTAAATCTACTGTCTACAAATGCGACGTCCCTATCCAGATACAGGAATCGTCAACCCATATATGTTAAAATGTCACCAATCTAAAGACGATAGATCCATTATAATCGTGCAAGTACAAAAATACCTCTGCCTGTGACGCAATTGGCGGTTTTCTACATATTGTTCTATCAAACTGACGATAGCTCTTTACTTGCGAGCAACTTCTGATATTTTATGTGCACGGAAGATGTCTATTCATGAGAATTTGCAACGGAGCAACGAGTTATAACAGGTACAAATGGCTAGGGTGATACTTACATGGCGAAAGGACAAAGTTGATTAAACTATACGCAATCTACAGGATTCACTCATAGATTTTTAGTGAACCAGATGTAAACATTCTTGTCTGGACTTCAAGGAAAGTTCAATGTTGTCCGCTGCTATTATGCACTAATATTGTCATTTAACTGTCGCGTGCTATACCAAGTAGTGCATATGTTCCTGGGCGTTATGTTATGAATAGTGACGGGATGGGAAATTTATTACGCTCACTTGGAGGGAGGACCATAAGTGTCACAGGAAAGGATAGCATGTTGTCGACCTTGCTATCAGCAATACTGCGTGGAGCAATTGAAATGATGAACCATCCAGGAAATCTTTTGGTTAAGTTTCAAAAGACGGAGGCAAGTGTGTTTTGAGTTATTTAGGATTAGATACCTCAATAATTGAACGCTCCGTAGACTCCGACAATCACCGCTGCACTCTTATAGAATTTCCGGCTTGTTTGTCTCGGCAAGTTGGGACAGACATTCAATGTTATTCGTCACCATGCGTTTTGCAGATTCGAGCTCGGTGAGTAGCGATTCTGCCAGGGTTGTCAACGTTAGACTCCCCATTTCATTAATACGAATCAATATCAGAAATCATTTCAGGGTAAAGAATTCTTTTCGGTAACTCTCATCGGACCCAAACATTTACATAACAGTGATTGTGGAAATAGCGTCAACTGGGGCTGGGATTGACTTCTTGACTGTTTGAATGACCAAAATCGATAACTTGAGACAGAGATAGAGATGGTAGACCAAGTAAACTAAATAAACATGTGTACACAAGGCTCAGTAGTACAATGTACTTAAGTAGGTAAGATAACAGCCAAATAACTAAGTAACGGTGTCCGTTGGCCAAGGTAGTAGTATCGGCCGTATAAACCGTTTTTGGACACATAATTCCGGCTTTAGATGGTGAATGTACATAGCCTCGGCGATGCATAAGAGCCGTTTGCGGAATCCTTGGGAGAAGTGTTCAGGTAATGAGTAAATGACCTTGAAGTCATTCTCTGAAGCTGTATGGCCACATTCAAGGAGGTGCGACATGATAGAGCTGTCTGAAGACCTCATTTCGCCTCAGTAAAACCATGCCGGTATGTGTTCACGAACCCTCTGAGATAGGCGTCTCGTCGTGCGACCCACGTATCGTGCACCACAGGAGCACGAGTACTGATAAATGATCAGTGAACGGGTCAACGGCGGTAGTCTATCCATCAAGAGTTTTGTAAGCAACGGCTTATTGTGAAAAACGATTCTCAGGCGGGCCGCGAAATAAGTTTTCTCGACAGCATCTTTCAGGCGTCTGGATAACATTTCAGCTGCAGAATCGCTCTTAAAGGGTATATGTATGAAAAGCTCTTTCTTAGGAGCAATGCTCCTAGGTGGTTTTTGATTACGTTCCTTCAAATGTTTCATGATAAATTTATCCGGATAGCCATTTTCCCTGAGGGCGTCGCTGATTCTCTGTAGTTCTTCGTTGACGGTATCCGGTGTACAAATACTGCGAGCCCTGAAGGCGAGAGATCTGGTTAAACTCCACTTGTGCTCTAGTGGTACTGCGCTGTGGAAGTTAGTGTACTGCCCGGTCCATGTGTGCTTTCTGTGTACCTTTCTGCTGCATGATCCGTCTGAGTTACGGATAACCTCTACATCCAAGAAAGGTAACCGGTTTCCGAGTTCGTGTTCACATGTGAAATGGAGATACTTGTGTGTGTCATTGAAAGCTTTCAGCAACTGTTCCGCATGCTTTTCGGATTTGCAAAGTACGAAGGTGTCATCCACATACCGTACGTACATTTCGGTTTCACGGATGTGCGTTGCAAGTGGGCCATGTTGCAATTTCGCCATGAATATATCAGCCAGCAGCGGCCCCAAAGGAGATCCCATGGCCACTCCGTCAATCTGACGGTACATCTCACCATTGAAAGTGAACTGAACATTTAACGTGCAACGAAGCAACACCTGCTTTAGCAAATTCTCTGGAAAAGTTGTGTATATGGGCAGTTGCCAAACAAACTCGCATACGTAATCCACGGTTTCGAGCAATGGAATGTTTGTGAACAGCGACTGGGCATCGAATGATATCATCCTTTTGTTAACAAGGTTGCTTTCAGATATCCTCTCAATGAATTCGAACTTGTCTCTCACGTAGTAAGTACAAACCAAATTCCGTAACGGCTGCAGCTTCGCCACAATCCACTGGGCCAATAAAGGCTGAGGGGAACCCACCATGTCCAAGATTGGGCGCATTGGGGCGCTTTGTGTGTGTATACGGCCTACCTAAAGTACACAAGGAAGGCGCCCCAATGCGCCCAATCTTGGACATGGTGGGTTCCCCTCAGCCTTTATTGGCCCAGTGGATGGTGGCGAAGCTGCAGCCGTTACGGAATTTGGTTTGTACTTACTACGTGAGAGACAAGTTCGAATTCATTGAGAGGATATCTGAAAGCAACCTTGTTAACAAAAGGATGATATCATTCGATGCCCAGTCGCTGTTCACAAACATTCCATTGCTCGAAACCGTGGATTACGTATGCGAGTTTGTTTGGCAACTGCCCATATACACAACTTTTCCAGAGAATTTGATAAAGGAGGTGTTGCTTCGTTGCACGTTAAATGTTCAGTTCACTTTCAATGGTGAGATGTACCGTCAGATTGACGGAGGGGCCATGGGATCTCCTTTAGGGCCGCTGCTGGCTGATATATTCATGGCGAAATTGCAACATGGCCCACTTGCAACGCACATCCGTGAAACCGAAATGTACGTACGGTATGTGGATGACACCTTCGTACTTTGCAAATCCGAAAAGCATGCGGAACAGTTGCTGAAAGCTTTCAATGACACACACAAGTATCTCCATTTCACATGTGAACACGAACTCGGAAACCGGTTACCTTTCTTGGATGTAGAGGTTATCCGTAACTCAGACGGATCATGCAGCAGAAAGGTACACAGAAAGCACACATGGACCGGGCAGTACACTAACTTCCACAGCGCAGTACCACTAGAGCACAAGTGGAGTTTAACCAGATCTCTCGCCTTCAGGGCTCGCAGTATTTGTACACCGGATACCGTCAACGAAGAACTACAGAGAATCAGCGACGCCCTCAGGGAAAATGGCTATCCGGATAAATTTATCATGAAACATTTGAAGGAACGTAATCAAAAACCACCTAGGAGCATTGCTCCTAAGAAAGAGCTTTTCATACATATACCCTTTAAGAGCGATTCTGCAGCTGAAATGTTATCCAGACGCCTGAAAGATGCTGTCGAGAAAACTTATTTCGCGGCCCGCCTGAGAATCGTTTTTCACAATAAGCCGTTGCTTACAAAACTCTTGATGGATAGACTACCGCCGTTGACCCGTTCACTGATCATTTATCAGTACTCGTGCTCCTGTGGTGCACGATACGTGGGTCGCACCACGAGACGCCTATCTCAGAGGGTTCGTGAACACATACCGGCATGGTTTTACTGAGGCGAAATGAGGTCTTCAGACAGCTCTATCATGTCGCACCTCCTTGAATGTGGCCATACAGCTTCAGAGAATGACTTCAAGGTCATTTACTCATTACCTGAACACTTCTCCCAAGGATTCCGCAAACGGCTCTTATGCATCGCCGAGGCTATGTACATTCACCATTTAAAGCCGGAATTATGTGTCCAAAAACGGTTTATACGGCCGATACTACTACCTTGGCCAACGGACACCGTTACTTAGTTATTTGGCTGTTATCTTACCTACTTAAGTACATTGTACTACTGAGCCTTGTGTACACATGTTTATTTAGTTTACTTGGTCTACCATCTCTATCTCTGTCTCAAGTTATCGATTTTGGTCATTCAAACAGTCAAGAAGTCAATCCCAGCCCCAGTTGACGCTATTTCCACAATCACTGTTATGTAAATGTTTGGGTCCGATGAGAGTTACCGAAAAGAATTCTTTACCCTGAAATGATTTCTGATATTGATTCGTAGTAATGAAATGGGAATCTTTGCTTTTCTAAAGATCAGCATTGCCCGTGATTCATTGAAGCTCCCTATTTCCTCTGCGGGCACATGTAGACGCTAAAATGTTTGCACAAATCTGGGTGGCGAATGTTTCGATATCTTGCGCTGGAGGCCGAAGTGCTGAAATATTTTTATGCTTTCGCGGACTGTCACAAACACAGGGACGAAAAGAGATCTATTTTCTTTCATTCACATCCGGCAAATTTAGTTACAGAACAGACGGAAGAAAAATGAGAACGGATTAGACGGCGTGAACAGAGTTAGCACCTTATTATTATGTTCAAATCGAGTTCATCAGATGACATCGTGACAGGCCTAATATACGTGCACAGCGAAGCAAATCGCGTGAACAGAAAAGTAATGGAGAGCGTTTAAATAAACAAAGTGCTAAATAAACTACACCCGGTTTTGGATAACATTCCTGGGGAAGGACTTTCCATCAGGACCATGGCAAGGTCAAGGTTTGCACAAGCACCCTATGCTTGCATTGCTCGGGCCGCATTAATCTGATCGCGCTTGCTTCAGCCATCTACAAAAAGGCGTTTCCTCAGTCATTTCGGGTAGCGCCTCGGTAAGGCATAGAAGACCTTAATGTTTATCATGTACGAGCACAACGTTGTAAGAGAAAAGAGTTTGTTGTTATTTCCGTGCAACCGGATCCTATAGAAACGTGTCAATGCGTCCAGTGAACATGACAGTTTTCATAAAATATCTACGCAATATATCATTAATAATCGTAGGCACTTCCGGCGAATTGTAGCTTAATATCGAAAATTTTTGCTGGAACATGAAATGTCCCGTCTTTAACTTTCATTCTTGCTATCTCCACTGACAATTGCAACCGAACAGAAATCACTCTTGGCGTACGCTATTTCGAGCGATTAACTTTTATTGCTCGCCTTTTATAAGTGCCGTACAATTGACAAAAATAGCTGAAGTTCAAGTCAGTCTAAATCGCAGGTCAACGTCATGCTGCTCATCTCAATCCGTTAACTCAACGAGTACTTTACCATAACCCACATTTAAACGAGGCACTTTATACTATCACTATCCCAGCGATTGGACCACCTCCAAAGCGATTACGAAAACGGATGAAATCCATAACAATTGTGCCAATTTTAGTGAAAAGCGGGAATCTCTCTGCTGCTACATGATTTAGTGATCCAAGTTAAAAGTCAGAGCCACGGTATCCTTCGTGGTACTCACGTGCCATCAAAAGCCTCAAATTCCCCAGCTCAGTAAAGCCATTGTTGTAGAATACAAGCACTATTTATTTCCAGCTTGTTAACATGATTGACCCAGTCCCTTTCATTCTTAATGCATTAGCTATCATTCATAGTGCATTTGGTGTACCGGGTCTCATCCATAGTGCAGCGACTATCATCTATAAATTTCTAACTTGCTAGCATTCTTAAAGCAATCGTTTACATCTTTGTTGCAGTAGCTAGCATTCTTAGTGCAGAAGCCATCAGCGTTATTGTAGAGGTTTTCCTCCTTAATGCAAAGACTATCATGCGATAATCATCGCATTTTTATCCACGTAGCACTGCGTGGACAGAGGCTACTATCCAATAGAAATCAGTATAGCGTAGAGACTGAACATAGTTACACGCAGAATACTCACGCTTTCGGAGGTAGGTAGGAAAACTGTGTGACTTGGGTGAGATTAGCGTGGTCCAACTCAAATGGACGGAAATTGAGATCTTTACTAGACGGAGTTCAGCCGGTGTCTGAGACATCCATTGGAGCGCGCACAGTCCCTGAAGGAAGGGAAAAGAATGCGCGCAGAGAGCGCGGGCTTCAAACCTGTAGTTTAGTCTAGCCCCATGTAAGTGAGTAAAGGAGATACCTGAGTACAAGACGCAGGTGAAGCACGCAGGACAAGAGTGAGCAAAGTTTGTTAAGCACTCGAAATTCCTCAATAAACGAGGTGCAGATATATTGCCTGATGTCGATAGGGCCTCAAGGTACGTCGAACAAATTGTGAAAACGAAATAAATCTGTCGTTTGAACTCAAATTCAAGTTGTCAATAACGTGAAGAGCAGAGCACTATCCGTCGCAGCGAAATGACAACACTTCCCTAGACGTAGCCTTGACGTTATGCGCGGAAATATCAATTTTGTGACTGATCCTCAGGTATAATCAGAACGTGGGTTAGAAGCTAACTATATACCAACAGATTGGCTCCAATAGGGAACGCAAAGGGCCAATCTGATGGAGGTAGAGAGAACAGATTCCGAGCGGAATGGTATAATCATAAATAGTGGGATAATTATGCATGAGACAGATGTTTGATTGCATATTTGCAAATTCATTATAAATGGGTTATTAAACGGTACACAAACTTACTTTCTTCGAAGATACGAAGATATCTAATATTTCGTTGTAAAGGGATTAGATTACAAGCAGCTGGTCTTGTGAAAGTAAGGGTATTGTCATCCGGTATATTCTACATAAGTGTTCGACAACCGTTTTATCGCGGCAGACCGGTCAACGCTTGATAATTGTATCACTACCCGCTGAGGGAAGGGCTCTTGAATGTTTATCTTTTAGATTGCTTTGAATTAATAGCATTAATTAAATGCTGTGAAAATATGACTTGAAAATAATATACTGCTACACCAAAAATGGATATGGTTATTTAACACGTTAAATAACTAGGAGATAAATTTAAGCAGAAACCCAGGCTATTTCCTCCTCAACGATACGGATCCATCTAGGGGTACCAGGAGACAATGACACCTGAAGTGTAATGTTTGTGTCCAGTTTATTCGGTTATTTTGTTCTGGTTGCCCACACTGCAACAAACTTCGCTTCACTCATATAGGATGTCGGAAATGACGATATGAATTCAGCTGTTGTGGTGGCAATCTGAGGGTAATTAACCAGGACTTTAATCTTCTCCAACAATTGTGTCTCAATGTCTTCGGCTATTTCCTTAATCCGCCTAGTCACAGTGTTAAACGACAAAGGCATTTATGCTATATTTTTTACAGCAGCCTATCACAGACGTTCATGGCCAAATTCTCCATTAGAGGGCAAGTCAATTTTTTACCGAAAGAAAAGGGCCATTTAACATTAGCAATAAGTTCAAACAACAACTATAATGCTGTCTGTGCATTCTCCGTTATTGTTGTGGTGACCCTCAGAAATATTTTCTGCCCCGCTTGTGCCCGTATTTGTTCTTTCAAAATACTCCAGTGGCTTGTCTCCTAATCCAGGGTGCTTTGCGTTAAATTGGTGAAGCTGTTTTATAGGTTTCGTTTCCGCATTAATAAGCTCGTCGCCGTAAACTATGCAGAGCGGGGTTGGTGGATGGTAATCACCTGTCCCGACAAAGCTATATTTTAAGTAGGGCTCCTTATAATATTTAGAAAAGGGTTGGTTTCTTTTATGTTGAGAGCTATGCTACTCTCTCTTCATTAGGCCTTTCCTTTCTTCCAAGGAATCTATCTAATAACGTCTGTTTCGTGCTTACTTTTGCTTATTTCAGGAGTAAATTTGTGCGCTTAAGTGACCGAGATCTAACTAGAACAACATAATGTCTTTAAAATCACATACTAAATAAAAGCACAACTAAAACACGAGATACACATACACCAAATACTACTAAACATGAAAAACTAGCGGTGAACCGACAGCAGACCGATACACACCTCCTCTCCGCCAAAGCCACAACGCCAATGCAACTCGCAGTTGCTCAGCTCCCAACAACCTTTGTCCATGGAAATTCGCACAATCCCTAGAGAAAACGCCACAATAACTAAAATGGAAATAATTAAATGTTTATTTGGCGGCCCGGTACCATTTGATCCACGGACCGGTACGGTTCCACAGCCAGGGGTTTGGCGATCAATGCTCTACGGTTCTACAGAAAATGGAGCATGGTCCGTGCGGAGAAAGAAATTTAGGATGAACGTGCCCGAGAGAATTGTCAAGCAATTGCGTTGTTACTCGTCATAAATCATGGGTCATTGCGTCAGTCACAATCACTGAGCTATCACTCCCTGATGCTTTGCTTTCTGTGGATTTCGACCATGTGTTCTCTATCATCAAGGAATCATTAAATTAACGAGTTGTTATTGTTCGACATTCGGGAAAATACATTTTCTGGAGTTCTTCATGGGCTGGGGTAAACTAGGCTAGGCGACCAATTAGCTGAAACAGCTCCAGTATCTTTGGCACGAACGTAAGAGGTAATAATCCAGAGGCATGATGAGTCTTTTGGACAATTGTTCTAACTTTCTAATTACTTGATGGCATGCCGTTTAAATTCATGCATTCAGCAAAAGGTTTTTCATCCGCATCACCATGCGTATCGATGTCAACCTGGTTGTCCAGCTTAGGCGTTAGCAGTTCGGTATTTTTTGAACTGGCGTGAGGCTTAGGGGAGCGAGCATCCAGCATGGAATTTGCGTGCCGTTCCCGGCCGTAGGTCCGGCTTAATGTCGAGGATTAGAAATCCGTAAACGGGACGATCGCGTCGCTCAGAAACTGTGCATTTACATTCGATGAACTGATTGGGTTTACCGGTACTCGACAAGTATAGCCGCGAGACCTCCTGCGAATTCCTCTCCAACTAAACTTAAGCTTGAAACACTAAGTCACCTTCAGCCACTTCATTAACGCAGTACGAGGACATAGGTTAGGATATGTTAACATTTCGATTGCTGTAGTCAGACGCTACGCAATGCGGGCAGAACAAAACACGCACCAAATAGGGTCCACACTTAGTAAGCTAGATAAGCAGATGAAATTGATGGGAATGACGTAATCAGGTCCAAGGCAATCTTATTGATTGCCTTATTTGGTTCTGAGCACAGAGTACGGGACACTTCAACCTTATCAGTAGCGCCTCGCTAATTGCCAAGACCGTCGGGTTTTTGTTGCGCAAGAGCACCTTGAATGAACGGGTTCACCTGGTGACGAGTCATCATGAGGTGTTTGGTGATAGACGAGGAAGGGTTCCGGTTCATTCTTTCGTCCGATCCGCCTTGGTTAGACAGCAACTGCCTTAGCCACAATGGGAAGTGTTCCGCCACTGGTCGAGCCAGCCGGTGACCAGTCTTGCCTATATAACTGTCACCGCAACTGCAAATGAACTGGTAGATGATGTTAGAGGCCGAAATGATTGGTGAGCTGTTCGGATGGCTGTGGACAGGAATCCTTCGTGTAGTGTGGATAAGTCGTAGTTGGACGGTAGAGTAGGTGCGCATTAAAGCGAACCTGAGCTTGTGACCCACTTCATTTGCCAAGTGATCCCCTTGAATGATAAGAACAAATAAACATCCTTCTTCTTCGCAGTTCGTACGAGCAGCTTCCACTTGCTGGGTCTGCTATGTGTCTGAATGAATTTCTCCGTATACACATTGGCTAGCAAAGTCCGGTACAAACATTCTTCAGCTTTGAGCAATTCTGGACTGCACATCCGTCTGGCCCTGTGGTAGAGAGTTGGTACAAGGCCGCGCTTGTATGCAACAGGGGCAAAGCTGGAAAGACGTAGTTATTGTCCTCCCAGGTCGCTTTTCTGTACACCGTGCGCTGCAATATGCCATCCGTCCTTCTCTTGATGAGCACGTCCAGAAACGGACGTTCGTCCTCTTGTTCCATCTCCTATGATACAGAAAGGTTCAAGTGAATTGAGTTCAGAAGGGCAGAAAGACGATCAAATTTTCACCATTTGTGAAGATGAGAATATCATTTACCTTACGTTTGTAATGCTTGGCTTTCCCTTTGCAGGCAGCAACTTTCCATTCAATCCTACCCAAAAAGAACTCTGCATTATTTGAAGTACAGCATAGCTACATGCATGGAAAAATCCGTAAGGAACTGATCACGCCTGATCAGGCGTACCTCATAATTATAGATTACATTTGTGCAATTATTATGTTAAGTGTCGGAACATCTGGACTGACTTGAAGGTCACTGAACTCCTACTGACTATGCAAGGTAACTTCAAAAATTATTGCTGTTTCTTGTGCTTATGGGACAGTAGAGCAACTCAACAGCACTCAGTGTCTATCGAAACTCTAGATCCGACCGTCCAGGAAAGCACCATTAACGCTGAGGTGTTTTCATTACATTAGCGAAGGATGGTGTATAACAGTATTACAGCTGTTCCCTTACTCGACGGCTTCAGTAAGTTATCACCTATATGGAATGCAAACCACGGTTTCTTAGTGGTTTTCTATCTGTAGTTGGGAACGCTTATGTAACGCCTAACGCAGCACTATCAGAGATTTAAATGCTTGTAGATCACTTTGCTTCGGAATTACAACCGAAGTTAGCATGTTCCATCTGCACCATTGCTGGTGACTTCAAAAGAAGTGGCACAGGCTTCATTAAAGTGCTGGGTCTAACTAATCTGGTAGGAGTTCACACCAGTCTTTACGCACATTTAGCTTTAGCTTTTGCTAACGAAGGTAACCCGTTTTTCCAACAAATACGCGCCCCGCTTAACAATTCGGACCACTGCATCGTGAAGATCTGCCCAGTGATTTAGTGTACGAACAATTACAATGCAATGACAAGATGGCCATTCAGAACTGTTAGGTGGTGAAACTGTTTAGCAGAAAACAATGTAAAGTTCAAATGGACGCTCCTTTCACAAGACTTCTCCATTTTCGATAATGAGGATTTGTCAACAAAATGCAAACACCTTACATACTGGATCAATTTCTGTTTTAATCTTTATTTCCCCAATAAAACCATATATGTTCGGACTGATAAATGTTCATCTCCACTACTCAAGCAAATCCGCAGAAAGCAAAACAGGCTTACAAATACAAACGAACAACTAGGGTCAAATGTCTATCTGCAGATATAAAAGCCGATATATAAAGTGTAAGTAGTTTATTCATTTAAATCGTCTTAGGAAACCGCAGTTGCTCTGACCTGTGGAGGCTCTTAAAGCAGTTCAATGAAAAATTCTAGTTACCCACTAGGTATTGTGGATGCGGGTAAGCTCAACACAGATTTTAGCTCATCATCAGGAAACACTTTCTCCCTACTTTCTTTCGCCTCAATGTCCGCTCATCTTGTTTGCCCATATCAATTATTACAAGGAGCACACAAGTCTGTAGACAAACAAGGCTAGTGGCCTCGAAACTTAGTCCCTAATCGATTTGAGAGAACGTGCCAATGCAGTACGGCCACCTTTGACAAGGTTCGTTTTACTGATGTGTAACGACGCACTGTTTCCGACATCTGGAAAATAAGCCAGAATAACATCTGTGCTTAAGAACGGAGCGCAGAAGTATCCGGCAATAGCGTGTACCTCCGTGATTCTGATGGCCTTTGAAAAATTATTAGTTCCTCGAATCTTTACAATCAATCAAAAGACTTATAGTAAACAGGGTGCATACAAGTCAGCGCAATCTAATCTGGATACCGTTCTTATCTAGTGCATTCCATCGCATCTGGTTTGGAGAAAATTGCAAGGCTGTGCGGCTCCTTTTCCTTGATTATAATTACACTTCTGGACGAATTGATAGATCGCTACTGCTCAACATTTTTACAAAAAACAAAACATTTAATGTAATACTAACCGTTTTACCCACTGCACGCACTTCATGCATCTATACATGAGAAGACCTCCTCAATCCCAGCCCACTGCGGGGTCTTACAATGAGCTCTTCTATCCCTTTCTGTTGCACCTATGTTAAGGCCCTGCATATACCAACCAGTTACATCGGGTGTAAATACGCTGATGACATCGTCCTAAGGTGTATATCATCAGTAACTGAGGGATCTTTGAAACTCGAACGAGGATTAAACGAAGTCCTGACTTTGTCAAGCTTAGGTTCCCTCTCCATTAACCCTTCGAAGTGTTGTAATATCCCTTGTATTCTCCGCGACCGGAGACTGCGCTCTTATATAAATGCCTCTCAATCTTTGGTTATCGATTAACAAAGCATCCCTCGTACATAGTCGGTACAGACTCTCGGTGTTTTCTTGTACAATAATTTCCCATGAATGGCGCATCTTCTAGAAATCAATAAAAAGGTCTCCGTATCACGTGCTCTAAAGCTAAACTTTGTAAATGCATGTATTATCCCTAAAGGATGCTGCGTTTCCCTGTTCCTTTCCCTGGGCTACTTCAAAAGGATTATACGCTACTTGAGAGATAACTAAAATTACTCTTCTGATGCTCTGAATTAAGCAGAGAGGTCATCGTTAATTTTGTAGTCAGAAAGCATTTTGACGCATATGTTAACTTCTCATCAATCAATCTAAATTACACCTCTCCATCCCACAAGCTGTTTTATTAATTTCGAATTCCAAGTTCAAGTTAAAGTGGGACAGAACGATAGGATTATTCCATGAGTGTTTCTTGTTCAGCGGGTCGTTGAATCAGCAGTTGGCAGAATGTGAAATACAGAGGGACCTAAAACAAATACCGCACCACACCATGTTCAACCAATTAATTCCCACGTATACTGCCCCAGTAGCCCCTGCTGATCCGGTTACGTAAAGTAAGAAAGAAAGAAACGTAAACGCAGAGGGATATAAGAGAAAGAGTAAAGAGCTAAGCCAGTAGAATAGCAAGATATTTGAGTTATTAGAAAAAGAACGGAAAGCTGTAGGTAAGTCAATTAGCAAAAAGAGAAGGTTTGGTGTTTTCACCCGAGAGCTTCGAGCTGACGCACAAGACCCTTAGCAGTAATTTCCCTAATGACATGCCTTGAAAGCAAATTCCGGCGATCTATAACTCGGCGCGGCAGACGAGTATCCATCCTAATGCTATCAGATCATGGTTTATGCAGTTTCATTTTGTGACCGCGGAGATTAGGTAAGTTAGGTGGACAAAATAGCCCTGACAATTCCTGGTCGATCTTACCAATCAAAACGCGATAAGTGAGCATCAGGTCCCCTCTTATCCTTCGGCAGTGCATTGAGTACATCCAAAAGCTAAGCAAGCGTTCAGGATAGGTCAGCTCACATAGATCCTGTACTAACCGAGTACTCACTCGTAACAACCTCTGCAAGTCCGTTTTCTCTCAGATAAGGAATGGTGGACAAGTCTGAAAATAATATTCCTGCTGGGGTGGGACGAAGGCCGGGAATAGATTCACAAACAAATTCGCCGTTAGGACTCCGAAAGAGCGGAGGATAGATCACCTCATACGAAACCCCGACAAACAGCCTTCTTCCAAATGTCGCCCTCAAATCAACCTGCTGAGTGACAATAGGTTTTTCACCACTGTCGATGATATATCGTGTGGGAAGACAAGCAGCTCCGATTCTGAGAACAAAGCACTTGGCCCTATTAATGGGCATCAACCATAAGCTAGGCCATTCTCAGAGCCTATCCGAAGTAGCTTGAATTGCCTCAGGATCCCCGGGATATCCAAAACATTTCGGTGCTTAAGGTCTTCAGTAAACATTAGTGATGAGACACATAGCTCCCCTGCAACACATTTACATAGAACGCGAACAACAATGGCCCCAATACGGGCCCTGCGGGATGAGACTAAGGACAGCTTGTCTGAACGAAAGTTACGCCCCACCTGTACGCATTGTTCCCTCCCCTACAGGAAAGCAGACATTCATTTACGAGCGCGACCAGATATTCCGTAAAATTTTAACTTTATTGAGTCTCAGATGAGGAAAGTGTTACAAGCTTTCGAAAAGTTCACAAACATCACGTCTATGGCGTGGCCATTCTCTACCGCTTCGGCCTAGCTTTGGGAGTTACAAATAGCTCAGTCCGACACGAAAATCCCTTACTGCATCCATGTTGCGTAACACTGAGAAGCTTAAATGCATTTAGGTGGTTCTCCACCAAATCGCTTACAAGCTATTCAAACAACTTGACCACTACGCTTGTCAAACTGACAGGCCGGTAGTATGCAAGTAGAGCGTTGTCACCAGCCTTATAAATTTGTCAGATGTTTGCCTCATTCCATTCCGAAGGTATGACGCAGCTGTCAAACAATATTGCACACACGCATGTAAGAGGACCACTTAGTTTAGCGAACAATACATGCAACGGCTTCGGAAGTATTATATCAGGGAACAATGTCTTGTAGTGACTCGAAGACCTGCGTCTCACTTATGTTAAGCTCAGCTAAGCAAACATCCTCTGGAACTCTTGAAACGAATTCAACCTGTGGTAAAAGCATCTCTCGAGCAAAGACCCCAGTTTACTGGTTACTTAAAATACAGGCCTTGTCTTATTACGTTTGCGCACGGGTCTTGTCAGTTCATACTAATTCTAGCATAGACTGTATTGCCCATCTGCATCTTTAAACGTAAGCAAAAAGCTGCTTGGGATTAGCTGCGGCCAAGTCCACTAAACCCTGCTCGTAATTAAGAGGAGCCGTCTTGAGATGATGCTTGCATTTACTTCCAATCTCTTGATAACTGTCCTAGGTACTGGTTGATGAAGCTGCTTGGTAGGTTCGCCAGCATCTAGAGCGTTTCTTGAGTACGTATTTGCCTGTGGTGTCTATCCATGAAGGCTTGGAACGTAAGCCTCTTTACCTCATGAGTGGAATATAAGGACTAGAGATCTCCGTAAGGTATGCCTCAAATTTAACCAAGGCCAACTGCACAGGGTCCGCCATCAAGATCTTACAGTTCAGAACTGAAACTTTAGCTCGCATTGCACTAACGTCAGCCCGCCAAATATTCGGAAGTAATTCAACGACGGTCTGTTGATGTCTTGAAAGCACACTGAAAGGACACGCTGGATCCTAGAGGAGCACCGTATGAAACGTCAGTCACGGAGTCGACGGACTTAGCGCAAACCGTTCTAGAGTAAATGGTACTTGGTTGTCCATATAACTAGTGTGCAAGTCCACGAACTGGTGAAAAAGCACTTGGTGAATCAGCTCAAGAAGGTCTGTGTTAAATGTTCATGAAGCCGAACTGCAAGAAAGATCTGTCCAAAAGACTTCCGAGAGATTGAAATCCTCTAGAACTTAACACTTATTCGCGGACTGAGTGCGAATAAAGGCAATTATCACCTGGAAAAACCTCCGGGACTCCTCTATATCATTATGACTCTAAGCTGTCTAGAGGAGGTGCGTATAACAACCGATAGAATTTCAATAGTTTAATCCGACAACTAGCGTGTGCAAGTCTTTAACACATCTAAGTTACTGCTCACATAAATTACAACCCCTCCGTCTTGACGACCAACGGATGGATCAGCTCTAAGCAATGTGTAGCCAGGTAAACATTCCTCAGCATCCGTGATATCCGGAGACAGCCACATTTTAGTGAAAGCAAGTATGTCGGCACGATATTTGCCTGCAAATAGAGTTAGCTGGTACACCTTATTACTTTGGTTACTCAACTTGCAAAGTACTGCCTCAATGAAGTCGAGATGAACATCCGTGGGTTGTTTGCTCTCATGATGGGTTCTGATAAGGCGGAAAAGACTTCCGGCTAAACACCTGTAAACCCACCAGACAGTGGCCTTGCTCACACGCCGCCCATCTAGTATTAAGGAATTTGATAGCCTTCATCAAATTCAATCTATCTGTCAGTGGAAGCTCTGACTGAACGCTGACACCATTACCATTAAGCCTGAATGCCAACTGCAGTAATGCTTTGCGTTCTTCCTGGGTGGAAATGGACTACGCGAAACAGCCGGGGTCGCGGATTTGCCGTAACGGTAGGGACATTCACCAGTCTGGTCAGCTTTATGACAGTGACACCTTGGAAGCCAGGCGGAAGCCGATTTGAGACGCAGAATTCAGCCGCTTGATGTCATCTGAAATGAATTCCTTTGGGAGAGCAGCTGCATTTTCAGTAACGTTACGAAATAAAACGCTACTATCCTTGAACGAGACGCCATGACGGAGAGCATTTACCCCACGTGCCTTGGATACGACATTTACACCAGCTGTATTTACTGCTGGTCCTGGGTTTGTCCCTGTCTCCGAGAACGACGTCAAAGCAAAGGTAGCATATGTTTCCCGTCCTACATTCGGCACCCTACTGTTTCCTGGTTCTTCAAGCTCCTCCGAGGTTTTACGGTCAGATTTAGTCCGCTTCTTCTTTTGACTCTCGTTAGCAGGGGCTGTTAACCTTGTGTCGCATTGAGCCCTAACAAACATGTCTGAACGGGCCGCCTCAATGGCAACCACGAAGGTCAGCATCTTCGGAAGTTGCTCCTGTTCACAACCGTCAGATGACTTTGCGACTGACGAAGACTGCATCTTTCTCAATGCGGTGGCAACTGGTTATCTGGATTTAATAGAAGGTTTGTAGTAATTACGCACCCTAATTTCCCTCACTGTGATAGGCTTATGAGGAGAGTCAACAGTGCTAGCTGAATTGTCCGGTAGGATGTGGGACTCCTTGACCGAGTGACAGACACCAGCGAATTGATCGACAACAGTGGTGCAGTCCACTGCAGTGTCCTTAATCGAAATATTCAGGGATTTCATAATCAAATTCATTTTGGCATTAAGCGAACCAATAAAGGTGAGTTCGATTATCGCCTTCTAAACAGTTGCCAACCTAGACGCCAGCGCTGAAAGGCTAGCATCGGTGATAGCCGTACGCGTCGATCTCTGAGCGCAGCATTCAGCAAAGCTGTAATGGAAGTTCACGCTGGCTGATAACATTTTGTACTGGTCTGCTGACACACCGGTACAAATTTCGTGATATAAGCGGCAACAATCGTCATATTCCATACCTCCATATTAATCTGTAACGGATGCTGAACAGGGTAGCCGGTGCGCAAGCTGCACTAGGTTCGTTAAACGAAGACTTCAGGTGGCCATTGGCCTCGGTGTTTAGCGAGACAGCCATGTTTATGTGGAAAACAGAGCAGAATTACAACACGTACCCAATAATAAATCGACCGTAATAAAAAGCAAAGCAAGGTGCACAACAGGATTAAAACAAGGAACAACTGGAAAATGAACCAGTAAACACCAAAGACGTTTTGGCAAGTACCATCTTAATCGATCCAAGAGATTTTGGATCAGAGGAAATTTGAGAATAGGCAAATTTCGTTTCAAGTGTTCATTCAATCAAGGTTTTCCACAATATTGCAGCTGAAAATCTCGCTCAGTATGTCACGCCAAACAATCGTGTTACCGCAGTTGAAATTTCGAGTTATGTTTTCCCTACATCTTCGAATGGCACCTCCAGTTTACTTTATATATCTCGCTGGTTAGTCGACTCAAGAAGGATGATGCAACAACCGCAAACTTCTTTGCTTGCTTCAAAGTTTACTCTTTTGTTGTTCGTGTCATTTCACATAATTTTCCTACTAAATTTTCTTCTAGTATGTCTGCAGTGCTATTATAATTTGCTGAAAATCTTCCCACATGGGTGTATAGCGCTCATGCCGACTTGACTTGATTTCCCAGTTTCGCTATCCCACTTTTACCTCATTTACTTTCCAAATAGAAATCGCAGTTCCTGTACTGCTGCTGCATCGTTTCTAGTTTGCCCAGCACATATACAACTAATGACAGGCACCAACGAAGGCAAAATCCAAATGATTTGTGTTGGTGGATACTTAGAGTCTAGTTGGCATACTGCGCGCTGCCACAAGAGTTACATTATAAACGTTTCATTATTTACGTAGCACACCTGCACAGGCATGAGGTTGGTAAGAGTACAGGGAGTGATCAAAGAAGGTACAATAGTATGATAGACTGTCATTTAGCTTGCAACCTTGATGTACGAATGAGTGCAAGTAGACGTATGTAAATTTGTTGTTTGCCTTTTTAAATATTTTGCTGAATTTTGGCTTGCGTTTGAACGTGTTACCAATGCTAAAGGGCTCTTTGACGTCCGTGGATTTGAAACGACTGTACGTCTACCATAAAGACGGTGACCTAAGTTAGTGCCGTATCACAACCGCTTCGACACAATGTTGTTAAGCAAATGTGTGTGGCTTTATCTAGGGAGGACTTTTGCCAAGCGAAAACTCGCTAGGTCCTGGAACACTGTCCTCGAACAATTCGCTAGACCGGGGTAAATCCGAACCACCTAGCTGGCTCAGTTAGGTGGATTTTTGGCTAGTCAGCAAAGGCAAATATACCAATTCTCATTTGTTAACATCAATAACGCAGTCCCTTTCAGTCCTAGTGCATTAGCTATCATCCAAAGTGCCTCGGGTCTCACCTATAATGCGTCGACTATCATCCAGAAGCTGTCATTATATACCCACCTGGCTTGTATCCACTAACGATTGCATCGACAATGGCTATCAGATGAGTTGGATCGGCATAGCGTAAAAACTAAACACACCAACGAGACAGAATAAACATGTTTTCGAAGAGGTAGGAAAATTGTTAGTTTAGGGTGACACCAGCGTGGTCCAACTCTAATGGACGGCGATTGAGACTTTATAAAATGGAGCTCAGCCGGCGCACAGTCGATCGCTCGCGCTCTCACTGGGTTTTCGCCTGGCAAGCGTTCTCCCTATAAAAAGCCACATATGTCCGTTTAACAACACTGTGACGTGGCGGACGTGACTCGCCACTTAATAAAGTCACTGCCCCTTGCTTCATCCTGGCGAAGCATTGTATTCCAGCAACATCATGCTGTACTTCTGGGGAGCATTGGGCCCCTGTTTGACAAAGGAACAAACGAAAGGCGTATGAACTGAGCAATCAGTCACCGGCTCCCAATGGGCGCGATTCCCTGAATTCGCTCCGCTGCCTTGCGGACAGGCTGTTCAGACAAAGGCTCGGGGTGGTGTCCCCTAAGTCAACACCCTAATTCGGCTTGGGCAACCGCGTAGTATCCCGCCCTCTGAGGAAACCTTGGACATGGTTATGTTGTGTTTCTCGTTACTATTTCTGTACCTTCGTTTGAATCCCATGGTTTCTGATGGCATTACGTCTATTCGTAGACTTTTGCAAATATATCACTGGACAATGCGTGTATCTGGGACATGCGCTGGTGCGCGCACACTCCCCCAGGGAAGAAAAATGCATGCGCGCAGACAGCACGGGCTTCAAACCTGTAGTTTAGTCTAACCACTTTATAGCCGAGTAAAAAAGAAGTCTGAGGACAGGACGCGAGTGAAGCAAGGAAGAGTAGCGTGAGCAACGTTGGATTAGAACTCCAATGTGCTCTATGCAAGAGGTGCAGATAAATTGCCTGATATCGATGGGGCCAGGCAAATTCAATCGCATTATTAAAAGCGCAATAAAACTGCCGGTTGACCTCAAAGTCAAGTTGTCAGTAACAAGAAGAGCAGAACAATATCCGTCGCAGCGAAATGGCAACAATTCCCTAGACGTACCTTTCTCTTTATGTGCGGAAATCTCAATTTTGTGACTGATCCTTAGGTATAATCAGAACGTGGGTTAGAAGCTAACTATATGCCAACAGATTGGCTCCCATAGGGAACGCAAACGACCAATCTGATGGAGTTAGAGTGAACAGATGCCGAGCGGAATGGTATATTCACCAATAAAGGGATAATTATGCATGAGACAGATGTTTGATTGCATATTTGCAAATTCTTTATAAATGGGTTATTAAACGGTGCACAAAATTACTTTCTTCGAAGATACGATGATATATAATATTTCCTTGTAAAGGGATTAGATTACAAGAAGCTGGTCTTGTGAAAGTAAGGGTATTGTCATCCAGTAAACACTACATAAGTGTTCGACAACCGTTTCATCGCGGCAGACCGGTCAACGCTTGATAATTGTTTCACTACCCGCTGAGGGAAGGGTCCTTGAATGTTTATCTTTTAGGTTGCTTTGAATTGACAACATTAAGTAGATGCTGTGAACATATGACTTGAGAATAATATACTGCTACACCAAAAATGAATATAAAGTTATTTGATAAGTTAACTAACTGGAAGACACAAGTAAGGGGAACACCCTGCTTGTTCTTCCTCAACGATACTGATCCATCTAGGAGTACCAGGAGACAATGACACCTGAAGTTTATTGCTTATGTCCAGTTTATTCGGCTATTTTATTCTAGTTGCTGACACTGCAGCTGACTCAGATTCACATAGATAAATTGTAGGTAAAGTCGATAAGGATTTAACTGTTTTGGTGGTAAACTGAGCGTAAATAGCCGTGATTTTAACAAAGGACTCTGGCAGAGTTGCTCTCGCGAGGGTACTTTCAAGGTCGCGCCATTCGCAGTCTCCAGCATTTGATATTATTCTTGCAGGGACATGCTCGATTCACATGCATTGTTGACATATAGGTCGCCAATCTATTCCATACCAGCTCTTGGGTCGTATGCGGTTAGAAAGTGAGAGTCGAACTATTTTAAAGACAAGCACATGTGATCACACAACAATTGGGAGAATGAATGCGCAGGGTCAGTCGCTTTTCAACTCCTTGCTCATTCTGGAAACAAGTCCAAAATACCTCTGTTCATGCGTCGTCCCCACAACTTCAAGTTGGCTTTAAATGCAGCTAGATTGTCTGTCAGCTAATCAACAGTTGTAACTTCCCCTCAATGGATAGATTAAGTTCGTTGAGCAGGGTAACCAGGTCACACGGATAAGCCAGTTTTGTGAACCATAACTTGTCACTGAACTGTGCTGTCAGCGATGACTTCTTTGCTGGGCGAAACATTTGCAATGACTCTCCTAAAGCAACTACATTGGTTAGCGAGTTTCCTCCGGATAACCAGCTTATTTCTGTGTGCAGAGAAGGCAACTGTGCTCTGCGTCCGTCTCTTCACAAAGCTGCTCAAACAGGCGCGAGTTAACAGTGTGGGAGTTGGTATGGTTACAACCTCAACGAAACCAAACAAGGCGTTGTTAAATTCCGAGGACAAATGCCGATTTGCCAGTATTATGCTGTGAATGAAATATCTCGCAGACTAACTCTCAGATGTGTGCTCCTTAATCTGAGTAGTTAGATTCGACAGTCGACCGGTCATGGCAGCCTTTCTGTCTGTGTATTTACAAAAGCAAATTGACCATTGTATTTATCCTGATATATAAACATACACTGACTTGAACAGTTCTGCTCCTGTGGTGTCAGTTGGCTAATATGGTGCACAAAATAAACCCCCATGCATTTCTTCCTGTCAAAGAGATCACACCTAAACAATTAGTATTGCTTTTTTGTCAATAGCTGTGGATTCGTCAATCTAGAGTGCGTAAAATGTGATGTAGTAATCTTCTCAAACAATTGTGTCTCAGTATCTTCGGTTATTTCCTTAATCCGCCTAGTCACAGCGTTAAACGACAAACGCATTTGTGCAATATTTATTTACAGCAGCCTATCACAGACGTTCACGGCAAATTTCTCTATTGGAGGGAGAGATCAATTTTACACCGTAAGCTACGGGCGATTTAACATTAGCAATACGGTCAGGCAACAAGTATAATGCTGCCTGTGCATTCTCCGATATTGATGTGATGGCCCTCAGAAAGATTTTTCTGCCCCGGTTGTGCCCCTATTTGTTCTTTACAAATACTCCAGTATCCTTTCGTGTATTAACTGACACCATTGCTAGGCTTGACTTGTCCGGCCCCTGTGGTAGTACGACACCCGAAGGATTTTAATATGTCGTTAAATGAGACATTATGACACAGTCCACGCAGCGCATACGCCTCGGGTTGTGTGTACGTTAGAGCCAGGTAGGCCGTCACAAATTCACAGACTTAACCGACGTTCTCCCTCGTCGCAAGTTGAAAGGATTCATGTTCCCAAACGCGAATAATATATGTGAGTTGTGTGACGGTCGAAAGTGCCCAATTTGCCTGATGTTAAAATCGATCCATGCTTGTGTGAATCATGCGTATGCTGAGCTTCAACAGACCAAATCTTCCCATTTCATTGACCGTAAACCAAACCAGAAATCGAGTGATGGGTGAAGAATTCTGTTCGATACGTGTTGCACAGCTGAGTGGGAAGATGCGCTACTACAACTGGGCGGCCCGGTCGGTTGAGCTACATTTACAGTGGAACCAGAATGATACAATTTTTCCGCGCATTTGTGTCGTGTCCGGGGCGTACTTAAGCGCACATAAGAAAAGCCAGCGTCCGTAGCACATGTCTGGCTATCCAAGCAGCAATTTATGTTGGATAGAGCAACTGATGGCTTGCCTGAACCTGTGTTTGGAGGGCACACAATGGCGTACGAGGCCAATCATGTTGTTCTACCCATTGCTGGCATGCGTGGCTTTCAACCAGAGAGGTGTGCATAGTGAGACGAAATGCTCCGGACGAAAAGTCGATAGCTACGGTCCAGTGCAGAAAACCTATTTTATTAAGCGGTGAATGGAAGAAATGGACTGTGCTGGACGCGTTAGTGTATTTGCATGATATGAATACGTGTCACTGCTATCCAACATTGCAGCCTAAGATTTTAGCGCTTCGCGTACAACAGCGTATGACGCAACATCATCCATACTGGTGCAAGGCCGTTGGGAATTTTTAACGTTGCACATACTACCAGTTTTGTGGAACTTTTCAATACTTCCCGAACGTGACAGCCGTTGACGGGCTGCATCCCAGTTGTGAGAGTATAGTACTTTCGTGCCGATGATGCTGCGTTTAACTTACACTCGCCATACAGACGAACAATAAGAGCAGGCTTATCTTTAGGCATGTACCGGGATTCGGGTTGGGTTAACCCCACAGACGGTAGTGTAAGCTAGTTTCTATTTCTGAGACAGTGACCGAGTGTGGCACCGCTTGTGGCCTACCGAAACATATTGAGAGAAACGAAAACAAGGATATACGATCATCCATCTGTCTGCCCCACGTGCATGAACTTGCGGCTGACCATCGAATGTGGGCTAGAAGTAGGACGCATGCATGCCATGCAAACACACTAACGCGTCTGGCATAGTCCATTTCTTCCATTCACCGCTTAATAAAATAGGTTTTCTGTACTGGACCGTAGCTATCGACTTTTCGTCCGGAGCATTTCGTCTCACTATGCACACCTCTCTGGTTGAAAGCCACGCATGCCAGCAATGGGTAGAACAACATGATTGGCCTCGTACACGACTGTGTGCCCTCCAAACACAGGTTCAGGCAAGCTATCAGTTGCTCTATGCAACATAAATTGCTGCTTGGATAGCCAGACATGTGCTACGGACGCTGGATTTTCTTACGTGCGCTTAAGGACGCCCCGGACACGACACAAATGCGCGGAAAAATTGCATCATTCTGGTTCCACTGTAAATGTAGCTCAACCGACCGGGCCGCCCAGTTGTAGTAGCGCATCTTCCCACTCAGCTGTGCAACACGTATCGAACAGAATTCTTCACCCATCACTCGATTTCTGGTTTGGTTTACGGTCAATGAAATGGGAAGATTTGGTCTGTTGAAGCTCAGCATACGCATGATTCACACAAGCATGGATCGATTTTATCATCAGGCAAATCGGGCACTTTCGACCGTCACACAACTCACATATATTATTCGCGTTTGGGAACATGAATCCTTTCAACTTGCGACGAGGGAGAACGTCGGTTAAGTCTGTGAATTTGTGACGGCGTACCTGGCTCTAACGTACACACAATCCGAGGCGTATGCGCTGCGTGGACTGTGTCATAATGTCTCATTTAACGATATATTAAAATCCTTCGGGTGCCGTACTACCACAGGGGCCGGACAAGTCAAGCCTAGCAATGGTGTCAGTTAATACACGAAAGGATACTGGGGTATTTGTAAAGAACAAATACGGGCACAACCGAGGCAGAAAACTTTTTCTGAGGGTCATCACATCAATATCGGAGAATGCACAGGCAGCATTATACTTGTTGCCTGACCGTATTGCTAATGTTAAATCGCCCGTAGCTTACGGTGTAAAATTGATCTCTCCCTCCAATAGAGAAATTTGCCGTGAACGTCTGTGATAGGTTGCTGTAAATAAATATTGCACAAATGCCTTTGTCGTTTAACGCTGTGACTAGGCGGATTAAGGAAATAACCGAAGATACTGAGACACAATTGTTGGAGAAGATTACTACATCATATTTTACGCACTCTAGGTTGACGAATAAACAGCTATTGACAAAAAGACAATACTAATTTTTTAGGTGTGATATCTTTAACAAGAGAATATGCATGGGGGTTTAGTGTGTGCACTATCTTAGCCAACTGATACCACAGGAACAGAACTGTTCAAGTCACTTGATGTTTATAAATCAGGATAAATACGGTGGTTATTTTGTGTTTGAATTTGCACAGACGAAAAGGCTGCCATGACCCGACGACTCTTTGATCTAACTGCTCGGACTAACGAGCTCACATCTGAGAGTTAGTCTGCAAGATATTTCATTCACAGTATAATACTGGCAAATCGGCATTTGTCCTCGGAATTTAACAACGCCTTGTTTGGTTTCGTTGAGGTTGTAACCATACCAACTCCCACACTATTAACTCGCGCCTGTTTGAGCAGCTTTGTGAAGAGACGGACGCAGAGCACAGTTGCCTTCTCTTGCACACAGAAATAAGCTGGTTATCCGGAGGAAACTCGCTAACCAATGTAGTTGCTTTAGGGGAGTCATTGCAAATGTTTCGCTCAGCAAAGAAGTCACCGCTGGCAGCACAGTTCAGTGAAAATTGTGGGTCGCAAAACTGGCTTATCCGTGTGACCTGGTTACCCTGCTCAACGAACTTAATCTATCCATTGAGGGGAAGTTACAACTGTTGATTAGTTGACAGACAATCTAGCTGCATTTAAAGCCAACTTGGATTTGTGGGGACGACGCCTGAACAGAGGTATTTTGGACATGTTTCCAGAATGAGCAAGGAGTTTAAAAGCGACTGACCCTGAGCATTCATTCTCCCAATTGTTGTGTGATCACACGTGCTTGCCTTTAAAATAGTTCGACTCTCACTTTCTAACCGCATATGACCCAAGAGCTGATATGGAATAGATTTGCGACCTATATGTCAACAATGCATGTGAATCTAGCATGTCCCTGCAAGAATAATATCAAATGCTGGAGACTGCGAATGGCGCGACCTTGAAAGTACCCTCGTGAGAGCAACTCTGCCAGAGTCCTTTGTTAAAATCACGGCTATTTACGCTCAGTTTAACACCAAAACAGTTAAATCCTTATCGACTTTTCCGACAACCTATCTATGTGAAGCTGAGTCAGCTGCAGTGTCAGCAACTAGAACAAAATAGCCGAATAAACTGGACATAAGCAATAAACTTCAGGTGTCATTGGCTCCTGGTACTCCTAGATGGATCAGTATCGTTGAGGAAGAACAAGCAGGGGGTTCACCTTACTTGTGTCTTCCAGTTATTTAACTTATTAAATCACTTCATATTCATTTTTGGTGTAGCAGTATATTATTTTCAAGTCATATGTTCACAGCATCTACTTAATGTTATTAATTCAAAGCAACCTAAAAGATAAACATTCCAGGACCCTTCCCTCAGCGGGTAGTGATACAATTATCAGGCGTTGACCGGTCTGCCGCGATAAAACGGTTGTCGAACACTTATGTGGAGTATACCGGATGACAATACCCTTACTTGCACAAGACCAGCTGCTTGTAATCTAACCCCTTTACAAGGAAATATTATATATCTTCGTATCTTCGAAGAAAGTAATTTTGTGTACCGTTTAACAACCCATTTATAAAGAATTTGCAAATATGCAATCAAACATCTGTCTCATGCATAATTATCCCTCTATTGGTGAATATACCATTCCGCTCGGCATCTGTTCTCTCTACCTCCATCAGATTGGCCCTTTGCGTTCCTATGGGAGCCAATCTGTTGGTATATAGTTAGCTTCTAACCCACGTTCTTAGTATACCTGAGGATCAGTCGCAAAATTGCTATTTCCGCACATAACGAAAAAGGTACGTCTAGGGAATCGTTGTCATTCCGCTGCGACGGGTATTGTTCTGCTCTTCTTGTTACTGACAACTTGACTTTGAGGTCAACCGGCAGTTTTATTGCGCTTTTAATAATGCGATTGAATTTGCCTGGCCCCATCGATATCAGGCAATTTATCTGCACCTCTTGCATAGAGCACTTTGAAGTGCTAATCCAACGTTGCTCACGGTACTCTTCCTTGCTTCACTCGCGTCCTGTCCTCAGACTTCTTTTTTACTCACTCACAAAGTGGTTAGTCTAAACTACAGGTATGATGCCCGTGCTTTCTGCGCGCATGCATTTCCCTTCCCTTGGGGAGTGTGCGCGCACCAGCGCATGTCCCAGATACACCCATTGTCCAGTGGGAGCGCGACCGGTCGACTGTGCGCCGTCTGAGCTCCATTTATTAATGTCTCAATCGCCGTACATTAGAGTTGGACCACGCTGGTGTCACCCTAAAATAACAACTTGCCTACCTCTCCGAAAGCATGTGTATTCTGTCTCGTTGGTGAGTTTAGTTTCTACGCTATGCCGATCCAAATTGGTTGATAGCCATTGCCGACGCTATCGATAGTGTATACAAGCCAGGCAAGTATATGATTAAAACGTCTGGATGATGGTCGATGCAATATGGATGGGACCCGAGGCAATTTGAATGATACCTAATGCACCATGGATGAAAGGGACAGCGTTATTGATGTTAGCAAATGAGAATTGGTATATTTGCCTTTGCTGACTAGCCGAAAATCCACCTAACTGAGCCAGCTAGGTGGTTCGGTTTTACCCCGGTCTAGCGAATTGTTCGAGGACAGTGTTCCAGGACCTAGCGAGTTTTCGCTTGGCAAAAGTCCTCCCTAGATAAAGCCACACACATTTGCTTAACAATATTGTGTCGAAGCGGTTGTGATACGCCACCAACTAAGGTCACTGTCTTTATAGTAGACGTACAGTCGTTTCAAATCCACGGACGTCAAGCAGCCCTTTAGCATTGGTAACACGTTCAAACACAAGCCAAAATTCAGCAAAATATTTAAAAAGGCAAACAACAAATTTACATACGTCTACTTGCACTCATTCGTACATCAACGTTGCAAGCTAAATGACAGTCTATCATACTATTGTACCTTCTTTGATCACTCCTTGTACTCTTACCAAAATCATGCCTGTGCAGGTGTGCTACGTAAATAATGAAACGTTTATAATGAAACTCTTGTGGCAGCGCGCAGTATGCCAACTAGACTCTAAGTATCCACCAACACAAATCATTTGGATTTCGCCTTCTTTGGTGCCTGTCATTAGTTGTATATATGCTGGACAAACTAGAAACGAAGCAGCAGCAGTACAGGAACTGCGATTTCTATTTGGAAAGTAAATGAGGTAAAAGTGGGATAGCGAAACTGGGAAAGCAAGTCAAGTCGGCATGAGCGCTATACACACATGTGGGAAGATTTTCAGCAAATTATAATAGCACTGCAGACATACTAGAAGAAAATTTAGTAGGAAAATTATGTGAAATGACACGAACAACAAAAGAGTAAAGTTTGAAGCAAGCAAAGAAGTTTGCAGTTGTTGCATCATCCTTCTTGAGTCGACTAACCAGCGAGATATATAAACTAAACTGGAGGTGCCATTCGAAGATGTAGGGAAAACATAACTCGAAATTTCAACTGCGGTAACACGATTGTATGGCGTGACATACAGATCGAGCTTTTCAGCTGCAATATTTTGGAAAGCTTTGATTGAATGAACACTTGAAACGCAATTTGCCTATTCTCAAATTTCCTCTGATCCAAAATCTCTTGGATCGATTAAGATGGTACTTGCCAAAACGTCTTTGGTGTTTACTGGTTCATTTTCCAGTTGTTCCTTGTTTTAATCCTGTTGTGCACCTTGCTTTGCTTTTTATTACGGTCGATTTATTATTGGGTACGTGTTGTAATTCTGCTCTGTTTTCCACATAAACATGGCTGTCTCGCTAAACACCGAGGCCAATGGCCACCTGAAGTCTTCGTTTAACGAACCTAGTGCAGCTTGCGCACCGGCTACCCTGTTCAGCATCCGTTACAGATTAATATGGAGGTATGGAATATGACGATTGTTGCCGCTTATATCACGAAATTTGTACCGGTGTGTCAGCAGACCAGTACAAAATGTTATCAGCCAGCGTGAACTTCCATTACAGCTTTGCTGAATGCTGCGCTCAGAGATCGACGCGTACGGCTATCACCGATGCTAGCCTTTCAGCGCTGGCGTCTAGGTTGGCAACTGTTTAGAAGGCGATAATCGAACTCACCTTTATTGGCTCGCTTAATGCCAAAATGAATTTGATTATGAAATCCCTGAATATTTCGATTAAGGACACTGCAGTGGACTGCACCACTGTTGACGATCCATTCGCTGATGTCTGTCACTCGGTCAAGACGTCGCACATCCTACCTTACAATTCAGGCAGCACTGTTGACTCTCCTCATAAGCTTATCACAGTGAGGGAAATTAGGGTGCGTAATTACTATAAACCTTCTATTAAATCCAGATAAACAGTGGCCAGGGCATTGAGAAAGATGCAGTCTTCGTCAGTTGCAAATTCATCTGACGGTTGTGAACAGGAGCATCTTCCGAAGATGCTGACCTTCGTGGCTGCCATTGAGGCGGCCCGTTCAGACATGTTGGTTAGGGCTGAATGCGACACAAGGTTAACAGCCCCTGCTAACGAGAGTCAAAAGAAGAAGCGGACTAAATCTGACCGTAAAACGTCGGAGGGCCTTGAAGAACCAGGAAATAGGGAGGTGCCGAATGTAGGACGGGAAACATATGCTACCTTTGCTTTGACGTCGTTCTCGGAGACAGGGACAAACCCAGGACCAGCAGTAAAAACACCTGGTGTAAATGTCGAATCCAAGGCACGTGGGGTAAATGCTCTCCGTCATGGCGTCTCGTTCAAGGATAGTAGCGTTTTATTTCGTAACGTTACTGAAAATGCAGCTGCTCTCCCAAAGGAATTCATTTCAGATGACATCAAGCGGCTGAACTTTGCGTCGCAAATCGGCTTCCGCCTGGCTTCCAAGGTGTCACTGTCATAAAGCTGACCAGACTGATGAATATCCCTAAAGTTACGGCATATACGCAATTGCGACTGATTCGCGCAAAGCATTACTGCAGTTTGCATTCGGACTTAATTATATTAATAATAGTAATAAGTATGTTAATAAAAATAATGCTGAAGTGGTATGAATTTTGAATCCGTAGCTTCGGTGATATTGCCGACGAACCAAATAAAGTTCCTTCAAATTAGCACACATAATTCATCAGTTGACTTTGAGAATGCAAAGTAGTTTTTCTTGCATGAGTACTTTAGAAAAAGCCTTTTTCCTGTCATGGCAACGAGGCTAGAATATTACTTAAAGATAGTTCGAAATTAGTCGGATAAACTAAAGCTATGCCTAGGCACATAAAATATGTGGTGCGTGCGCAATTACCAGCTACTAATGGCAATTAGTTGTTTAGCAACTTTCGCGTCTATCGTGAAACTACTAGCCCACTAAGTCATTCATCCTTTGCTAATGTGTTATTCTCTAGGCTTGACACAAAACGCTGACAACTTACTTTACTTAGCTTCCAGTTGGCTCCACTTACAGATGAGATGCATAAAGCCTTACACCTGTTCTCTGAATTCATTAATTAGACAATGATAGGTGAATGAAAGTTGACGAATTTCAGACAGTGCAGGTTAGTGGCAGAGCTTAATTTGATAATGTAATTGCTAATCAGAAGTAAAATCCGATATACCTTTCGTTGATGACTTGCGTTTATTTGATACCAATAAGGAAAGCCACTCGGCGTGGTAATCGACGTTCCATTCAACCTCTCGGATACTCATTGACAGTATTAGAGTATGTATAATCGTGTGGCGTAGTAGAATATTTGCTGCTTATACAAAATGTAATACTACTTTTTAGTATCATATTTCATCTGTAATAAAACAACGCACCACATAAAGTTAGCATGAAATTAGTGAGGACCACCGAATCCTAGTTTCGGATTGCGCAGTCAGTAAAAATTCGTTTTCAAATATAACACAAGATAAGAATTGTCCATTAGTAAAATATTTATCATCATTACATCCACCGCAGCTCGGGGCCGACACGGAATTTCTGCTTTTCCTCTGCGGCATATCTTGAAGTCGTTATGAGCTTCTCAGTCGTCTCTCCGGTATCTGGTATGAATTCTAGTAAAGATACATCAGTATTGCTCTTAGAAACCTTGGAAATTTCTGTAGACTGCCCATGGTAGTTGAAGTGCGAATGGTAAACATAAAGATTGTGTATCGACAAATCGTCCATATCCAATATTCGCACCATGCGTCTTCCCAGATTACTCACAACAATACCAGCGCTGCGTCAGAAATCATCGCCGTTGAAATACGAGACATAGGCAGTGCTCAGTCCAAACATATTAGAACGAAATGGTTACGAGTTGCACATTTTAGAAGGTATGTACTATGGTAGAATGACCACATTTACGATATTGAAGTAAAATAATCAAACAATTGATCGGATTTTAAAAAATCCGGTTGGAGCTCATGAAGTGTTGGAAATTTTATGTTCAATTTCAGCTTTAGGTACGACTGGAAGGATAGGATGAATCCAGAAAGTTTTCCTTCTTGAGCGGGTCGTTGATCCAAGAGTTGAAATGGATTGATGAAGAATTTAGTCCTCCAGGGACAAGTGTTTATTTAGTGAAGTTAAATCGGCGACAAGTGCAGCGTGGTTGGCAAGTCAAACTCCAAGATTTAAGCTGCACATTCAAGTCCATACACAACGACTCATATGAGTCGATGGGGTTCCTCGTTTGCATCAAACAAACGGTGTATCCCTCAAACGAAGATTGGCCAATCGGAGTCCAGTACTCGAATCCTACACTGCGCTTCCCATTGGCTCTCTGGCACGCTTGGTTGGTCCATCTACTCATTGTGATCTGATACTATCATCACATCCTCCCTTTTTTCGTGTTCTTGCGCGTCAATATGGCCATCCATCCCTCACAGCTTGCCACTTCGCGTCGTCTTCGCTGTATCTGCGGCCGTGGTCTCCTTGCCCCACGCCATCTGCCACCACTCCCAATGCACGTTGTTTTACCACCTCGTTGTCTCCGGTGTCGTCTCAAATGCACTCGATCTCTTTTGCAGTTTTCCATTCAAAATTTATTTTTTATGACCTACATTGACCCTTGCAGTCGCCACACCTTTCTTCCACCGCTCTTGGCTACCGGGAGATGGTTAAACCCGCACTTCTTCCCCCACTGTTAGCTCAGGTAGTACCCGGACACGGCGGTCGTAGTATCATTCCTGAGTGGTCATTCGTCGTCGCCGATCGTTTTGCAATCACTCGTGCCGTGGCGAAACTAGGCGCAGAAATGTAGCAGATGGCGGTATCGGAGTTCAAGTCCTCCTTTTGTATAAGCGGTGCACTGGGCTCAAACCGAGATTCGTTAAAGGAGGGTTGCGTTTCTTCTGTAGAATGTGGCACGCTTTCTCGCCAGTTGCTCTAGCCTTTGTTAAAAGTAGCTTGACTAGCTTCACTGCAGACTCCGTCTTTCCGTTAGATTGACTGTGCTATGGGTTGGTTTGCTGCTGTACCAATTCCCACTTGGTTGCAAAGACCTGGAACGCAGCGCTGGTAAACAAGGGTGTACTGTCGAAGAACAGCTGCTCCGGTGTACCGAGCAGCGCGAACTGACATATGAGCTTGTTGCTTACTGCTTTTGGCGTCGCAGTGGCGAGTAAATCGATTTGAAGATATTCACTATAATATTGCACCGTAAGTAATCTCTTCCGTTATCACTGAATAAATCCACCGCCACCTTCTGCCATGGTCGATTAGAGACATATTGCAGCATCATCGGTTTCCTGGTTTATCGGACTTCGTGTTACCGGCCCGCATCAAAGGTCGATACATGAATTTCTATTTGTCCCATCATTCCTTACCAAACGATTAATTCTCTTGCTCGCTTAATTATACAGTTAGCACCCAGCTCAGCATTATGAACGTATTTCGGAACATTTCTTTGGAGGAAAGACGTGACTAGAATACTTCTTCCCTTGAACGGCAAAACATCGCAAACTGAGTGTTCATCAAGAAAATTTAAGTAGTGTGTTAGGTTTATAAGTCCCCCGAGGTTGAGTTTACAGGACAGCAAACGACCGACACGTGGCTTGAAGTCTTCCGTAATAAAAATGCTGTTTGTTTCAGACACTCAAAGTAACCAGAGATTAATTCCAAGAAACTTACAAGCTGACAAACTCTTAAGTGCGGCCGTAGTATGGAGACCCATGAGTGTGTATTCACTTATTTATTGTGTCCTGACTGTACACCGATACAATGCAAATACAGGCACCAAAATGCTGCCACACAAACTGGGATTCAGTGTGACTTACTGCTTTACATGGATACTAGTGCATAATTGGCAGCAATGAATATGCCATATCACACCGACATTACTGTGAAATCATAAATGTCATACTGACGATGGTACGGTTAAGGTATGGGTTATCTGCGCGTAAAACCCCTAGCGCAATTTTGTAGTCCCCAAATGCCATCATGCTCTACCAAACCCTAAAATTTACCCTTTTGAAGGAAGCAAAGTGGTTAGCTTCGTGGTCAGCAGCTTTGCCAAGTTATTAAGAGTAAGATCGCATGATGAGATCACCTCGCAGCGTTTCCAACTAGATAGCATGCGAGGTATGTCTAGTTATCGAAAGTGTTCGACAGCTTTTGAAAGAAAAACGCCACTTCTGAATATACTACACGCTGCAGCACTTGTTAGGTATCGTTTTCTTAAGATACGCCAAGCCTCTACAGTTAAATTACATGCCGTAGTAAAATAATGACAAAAAGAAGTGAAGCTGCGAGATGTGGTATGTTGATGACACGGTGCTGA